>QXTE01000216.1:0-50954 GCA_003942145.1 Platysternon megacephalum
CTCTCCGTTGGCCGCCCCAAGCACCTGCTTGCTGGGCTGGTGCCTGGAGCCGTCCCTGCCCAAGGTCACACAAGAAGTCTGTGGTAGGGCAGGACATTTGAATCCTGGTCTCCCAAGTCCCAAATTAACCCCCTAACTACTGGACCATCCTTCCTCTCCGACCACTACAGCTTCAGCCCCGTACTACTCACATGCTCCATGTTCTCGGGGAACAAACAGTTAACAGTGCACTCTTCAATCTAGCAGAGAAAGGTATAAAATGATGCAATGCCTGGAAGTTGAAGCTAAACAAATTCAGACCGGAAATAAGGTACACATTTTGAACCATAAGAGTAATTAACCATTGGACAATTTACTAAGCGTGGTAGATTCTCCATCACTGACAATTTTTCAAGCAAGATTGGATGTTGGTTTTTTTTGTTTGTTTTTGTTTTTTTAAAGATCTGCTCTAGGAATTCTTTTGGGGCAGTTTTATGGCCTGTGTTCTACAGGAGGTCAGACTAGATGATCACAATGGTCCCTTCTATGAATTTAGGTTCAAAGGCTTGAACCGCCAGGTGTCTTTACTGCAACTTCCTTGCCACAGAAAGGGAACATGCAAGACTTCCCCCACCCAAGCGCCACGCTGGTGTTGCTTGATGGTGGTTTTTTTGGCCTCAGGCTCCAGTTGTTTGCAGTGTGTTTTCAGCTTGGCAGCTATCCGCATTTATGCACACCCGGGGCAGATGTTCAGAAAACCTCAGCTCTGACGTAGGCGCAGATATAACTGGCCAGATTTTCAGAAGAACGCCACGGGTAGGTTGCTCTGTTGAAAATCTGCCCCTGGTGGAAGGTGTTTGCCCTGCAGCTGTTACTTCTGGGCTCCAGAGACCCCTTGACAGGGGATGGGGTAATGCTGCAAAAGGGGCTGGAATCTTCACCTCTCATATAAGCCGGGGGACGGGGGAGACGATGGTGCGGGGATACATACTCCCTCTGTGGCTGGGAGGAATAGCTGGTGGCCTAGGGGCACAGGGCATCTCAGCTTCCTTTCTAGGAGGGAGGAGGTGGTATGATCCTTTTCATAACATATGCAGAACAGTGGCCATTTAACAGTCTTATTTCCATATTCTTTCGTGTCCTGGAATTGATTGCTGTTGAGCAAGGGGACTACGTGAGCGGTGATACGGATTTTTAGGCTGCGGGAAGGTTTATCTCCTTGTACTTCGGTGATTGCTTCCTAGGGGAGCAGCCTTTCAATAGGAGACAAAATTCTCCCCTCAAATACGAGCTAAGGAGTTGGAGCAATTTCCACGCACGGAGCTTGCAGCCCTCCGAGCTGGACAGTGAAAGCGGGGTCGTTAATAACGTCCCGATAAGCGTGCTGCGCACACGGCCTGACATTTTGCACACGGTGCACTTCCAGCAGGCCCCAGGAAGCAGCTGGGTTTTTGGAAGGGTTCTCCAGCTGCCGCCGAAGTTTGGTCCTCTTCGATTTCCAATTTGATTTTGTGTTGCCACGGCGATCGGCAGGGACGCCGTTTTAATTTACAGGTTTGCTGTTCTCATCATAGTCCCGCCGGCTCCAGGGAGGCATGCGGCTGCAGGGGGCAGGAGGGCCGTATTTTTTTTCATCGTCGTATAATGAAAGTGGCTCATAAACCGAGATCCCTTTGGAAACGAGACCTAATTCCCAGTCCGGTGGAAGTCCTTACATGCGCCTCTGGCAACATCCTGGGCATGGGCGGTCGATATCGCAGGTGTGGCCCTGCCCATGCTCTGCCCCAAGGTCCCCTCCTGTGTCCTGCTTTTCCTCCATAGCCCCAGCCCAGACTGCTCCTCTTCATGCCTTTGCTTATCCTCCTCCCCCCCCACCCCAAAGTGGATGGGAACTAGGGCTAGGACAGGCCGGATCGTGGTCCGGGACTCGAGGTGGCTACAGCCAGTGCTCGGGCTACCTGGTGCTCCGGGGCTGAGGCCACCTGGCTGGCCAGGGGCTGGGGTGGAGCAGGCTGGGACTTGGGCCGGTGGATGGGCTGGAACTCAGGGGGGCTGGGGCAGGGCTCCTCTAGACGCAGTGGGGGGCTTGGGAGGGAAAGAGGAGAGGAGGGGTCTTGATCAGAAGCGGTGGGGCCAAGGGCTAGCCACGCCACGCCACGCCACATCTGCAAAGTCTAAACAAGATAGAGGCGGGACTTAAAAGGGGAAGCAGGGCAGTTTGGAAGGGGGCAGGTGGTGGAAGGGAGAAGACCTCTGCTCCGATCTCTGGGGATGTGCTGCCCAGGAGCAATCATGTCCCGAGACCTGGAAACCCAGACGTGAGCAGACCTACACCAGAGAGACTGGTGGCTGATTGGGAAGCTCAGAGACTTTGTTTCCCATTCTGTAATTTGCGCCATGGGGAGAAGGGAAATGTGGGTAGCCCGTGGTCTGGGCGTGGGTAGCTGTGTAGCAACCCAAGGCGTGGAACATAGCTGTCCACCATCGGGCCCTGGATCAGAGCCTGGTAGAGTGAGTGGGCCTGGGATCCCTTATCCACTCCCAGAAGACGGGATATCAACAGAAGCCTTTACGTTGGTGAAGGGTCCAGCTGGGGAAGATCCTGACTGTTCAGGGGTCCAGATTCCCAATGTCCCCATACTAAGGTGAAAGCCCTGGACCCTGGGGGACGCTGCCTGACCCATAGGCAGCCCTGGTGGGGAGTGGTCCCCTTTTACAAGATCAAGGCAGGACATGTAGCACTGGGCAGGCTGTCATAACTTAGAGCAGCCTCTGGACTGCTCTAAGTTGCACTGGGAGCAGTTTTGTCCTCTACAATGCCCTGGAAGTTTACAGATGTCACATTTCTGCAGGTATCATTCTGCACCAGTAAATAATCATTGAGCACCCAGGTCTGTGCAAATATAGGCATTTCCACATCTGACTTTCCAATCTGTGGCCATTTTTCAAATACAGAAACTTTATCTTCCAAGTATTGCTAAGGGCTTTTTCCAGAATGATCCCAGAAGGGTCAAGCCCTGAAATCCTTAAATGGTTTTCAATCAGGACGGTGGCGTGGTCTGGGGGATAAAGCCCCAGGCTGGGACTCAGGAGGCCTGGCTTGTATTCCTACTTCTGCTGCTGATTCTCTGTATGACCTTGGACAAGCCCCCTTACCCTTTCAGTGCCTCAGTTTCCCCACCTAGAAAGCAGGGATGATCGCCGCTGTCTTTGTAAAGCACTTTGAGATGTATGGGTGAAAAGCACTAACGAAGTGCTCGTTACTACTCAGGCAAAGCTTCCATGTATGCCCATGTGAGTGAGCATTGCCGGCACAGTACTTCGTAACAACTATATAGCACTTTTTGTTAATAGACCCCAAAGCACTTTACAAAGGAGGCCAACATCATTATCCCCATTCCACAGATGGGAAAACTAAGGCACCGAGGAAGTGAAGTGACTTGCCAAGGTCACCCAGCAGGCCAGTGGCAGAGCCAGGAATGGAGTGCAGGTCTCCTGAGTCCCAGTCCCGTGCTCTCTCCTGTAGACAACATTGCCTCCTTATTCAGTGGTGCAGAGACCTTATGCTGGTCCTTTGCACGTGGGGCAATTTTACCCGATGTGCTTAGACAGACAGACCCAATGGTGCCATCCAGAACAGCTCAGGAGTAGGGGTAGCTCACATTTTTCTATACATGGCATCAGCACGGCGAAATAATTTATTTTATTTTTTTTAAGCAATGGGGGAGATTTTGACCCATCACATGGGGACAAGAGGTGCTACTGTTCACCTACTGCAGCAATTTTCAAGCTCACCTGGGGCGAGATCAGGAAAGTTTTGTTGGACTCCACTGTGGCCCAGTGCTTTATAGAGGGAAAACCGGGCCAGTCAAGGGAGAAAATCCCTCACATGCAGTATCTTAGGCCTGGTGTAAACACTGAAGTTGCACCTGATGCATTAAAAGCTCATGCTTCATGGTTTCAGCCAGCCAGCTGCAGAGGTCAGGAAGGGATTCCCCTTTCCCCCAGTGTGTTCTGGGGTTTTAGCTCCTTCCTCTGAAGCATCAGAGATGGCCACAGCTGGAGCTGGGACAATGGATGGGGAGGATCAGGGCTCTGAGGTGGCATCGAGCGTTCTCGCTCCCAGGTGTTTGGGTGGCTGTTTGTTGCTCACATGCCCAGGGTCTAACTCAGNCCTTAAATCAGAGTGAATAAATGAAGACTCGGCACATCACATCTGAAAGGTTGCCGACCCCTGGTCTAACTGATCACCACATATGGGGGCCAGAAGGAATTTCCCCCCAGGTCAGATTGGCAGTGACCCTGGGCAGGGTTTCACCTTCCTATGCACCGTGTAGCTGGGGTCACTTGCCTGGCTTATCTGGGTATATAATCATTTCCCGACCATTACAGGTGCCTTGGGCACTGGTGTACCTTGATCCGTCCTATTCTCTGCCTATGGGACACACGAGTCTAGTCTCCTGCGGGCTGTAATACTGTGGTCCAATTTCAGTTGTTGGATGTGTGTGCGGGTGCTGGGTGGTGTTTGTGGCCAGTGATACAGGCGGTTACACTAGCTGAGCTGCTGGTGACTTATGACCTTAAACTCTATGACTCTAAAATTGGTTTAAAAGTGCTGACACCAGCTAAACCAGTTACAAACCAATAAGAATGCCTTGATTTTTATTTAAACCGGTGCCTCTTCTACGTGTAGCTAAGGCCAACTTTCCCCTGGCACCAGAAAGGGGAAAAATCACAAAAGATGAGATTCTTCCTCCTTTGCCTTGAAAGACGTGACTCAATCAATGTAATTTTGTCAGGTCCTATGTCCATCTGCCATTTCAGTCCTCCTGCGCCTCACCCATGGAGTTAGCACATATCCCTGCGTAACCGTCTGTTACTTTTTCCTTTTAATTGACTTCAGTGCAATTTCTTCTCCGTATTGAGCTACTGTTCTCCAGCAGGGATGTGAATTATTGACTGATCTGCTTCAATGTTTAAGAGGTTATGAGGGCCATAAAACGACTGGAGGCTGATCAGAATGAAACATAAAAGAATATGCAAAAGTAAAGGTAACTTTCCGCTTGAAAAACCAGGACAGAACAATATTGAAGACTAGAAACAGCAGGCTGAAAGGAAAGAGAGGCTTTTATATAGATACAGGAAAAGCATCTTGACCTGGGCTCGGAGTTATATATAACATCATCCAGGTGGGAATTTAATTGAAGAACAAGGACTTGAAGTGCAGGCTAAGTGGCCAGAATATGCAATTGACGCTGGTCAGTTGCTGAGCTATCCCACATCTCAATGTGGGGTGTTTTAGCAATAATTAGTAGCTTTCCCTTTTATTCTGGTTGATTTGGTTTGGGTGACGTATGTTGGTGTCATGTCTTGGTACACTAGTGATAAAAAAGGCCTAGTGAAACAGGGGATTGGGTGGACTTGCATAATGAGGTCTAGAGGTCATGGAGGTCAGTTATCTTAGCACTGAATGCTCCCCGGTGCTTACGGTAGCAGTCATTATGGCTTGTTATTTTGAAGTTTTACTGTGTGATGCTGCCTAAGATAATTCCTCCGGGGGTGATGAGGGAGGATTTTAGTAGATAGAACTGGTCAAAAAAATGTCATCAAAAGTTTTCTGTTGGAAAATGCCATTTTGATGGAACTACATTTTGTTGTTGTTGCAAAATCAGATCCATTTGAACAAAATCGTGTTTTGGTGTAAAACAGGAAAACCCATTATGACAATGTCGTCGTGGGACGTTTTGACAATTTTGAAACAAAGATTTGATTTATTTTGCTTTCAAAATGATTTTTTGGAGACATTTCCTTTATATTAAAAAAGAAATTAAATTACAAATGGTCAAAATCAAAACAAAGGGGATGGATTGACCCAACATGAGAACCAGTCTGGAGTTTTGTTTAACAAAAGGTTTTGAAATCTTGGCGCTGCGTTCCAATTTGGGACAACCTTTGTTTTTTGAACTGAGTTAAAAAAACGTCCTATATTTTAGTTGAAAGACTGGTCGAGATTATAATCGTGAAAATAAAGGTCAAACCAAAGCAAATTAGGGCCTCATTCATCATTGCATCCCTCCAGTGCATGCATCCGATGAAGTGGGTTTTAGCCCACGAAAGCTTATGCCCAAATACATTTGTTAGTTTCTAAGGTGCCACAAGTACTCCTCGTTCTTTTTGCTGATACAGACTAACACGGCTACCACTCTGAATCCAGTTTTATACTGGTTCAAGTCCATTGTATTCAACTGGTATGGTGTAATGGCAGATCAGGACCTCCAGGTTTGAGATATGGTATCATGCAGTTATCCAGGTCCCCCTCTCCTTGTATTTTGGCTTGCACCAGCCTGGCTGATTCCAAGGATACTCAGGCTAGTCCAGTAAAAGTTCGGAGCGGTTGCTCAGTATAAGTCAATGAGCTCCTGGCCCCTTTAACTGTCTCTTCTTGGATGCTGATCTCTCTCCTCTGCTTGCAGACTTGACAGCAATGAGGCTGCTATAATGATAGCAGAGCTCCCTGACAGTAGGAAACAAAAAGATCAGGTGTTGGAAGAGCCAACAGATAACTCACCAGGAAGAGAAATCATTGCATCAAAGGGACCGGGTTGGGTGACAGCCAGAAAATGTGCTTGGAAACAAAGAAGAAAGGGTTTCTAATATGCAGGGCACTGGTCTGGGAGTCAGGAGCTCTGGGTTTGAGTCCTGACTCTGCTACAAACTCCCTAGTCAAGTCAACCTCAGGGGAAAATCTCACCCCAGTCAGCATAAAGTGTATGCACCATTTAAACTCCATTCTGAGAATGGAAATTGGGATTATGTAGTGACCAGCGTCGGGGGTCAGGGGGCATTTCATCACTTGGTTTTGGGCCAAAATATTTCAGTTTTGGGGAGTTTGGTTTTATTTTCCACAGAAAGCAGACACTTCTTGCAAAAAACTTGGTTTAGCTGAAACCCAATTTTCCTCTGAAAACCAGTTTCAATGGAAATTTTTCAGCCAGCCCTAATTATATACTGCATATTAAAATCCCCCCCGCAGTTTGGATGCATCTAAAACTCCAGCCCTAGACTTCTTACTAGCATTGCTGTTCACCTTTATACACTTATTGTGCTTTAGCCCAGAGGTGGCTGCATGTCTTTGTTGGCAAAGTGAATTCCAGTACCATATAATTAGTTTGCACAGTCAGTCAGTCAGTGAAGTTTGAAATGAATTTTGAGGGCCATCTAGATGAAAGATGCTCTATGAATGTAAGATCCATTGTTCACAGGGGCCTGAGTTTTAGCCAGACAACAGTGGCTAAATATGGACTAATCACTGGGGGACAAGCCAGTTATAAAACCCCAAGTGTACTGATGCCATAACCCTACTGCTAATTAATATTAACTTTAGCGACTAGATAGATCTCTGCATTTCTGCGCGGAGGAGCAGATAGGCCTCAGTGACGCATATTGAACGCCGGGGAGTTGCAGCGAGACCGAGCAGTGAACTTTGTTGGCTTGCTAGCACAGACTGTTTAGCATTGCCCCTGCAGAGATGAGCACAGCTGGGCACATAAAGTGAGAGCGCCGTAACATGAGAGCCTGAAGATGCTCGGAGAAGATCCCTTCAGGTTTGCAATGGCTTATGCCTCAAACACACCAGAGGTGCCATTTTCCCCTTCTGCCTCCCAGCCAGATGTTCTGCCTCGACATCGCTCTGATGTCATACGGGGGCTATAAAAAGACGCACATCTGGCTGCCGGGGAGGAGTTCGCCAGTGCAGGCATTGCAAACAGCAGCCTACAGCTGTCCTATGCAGGACAAGCCCCAGTTGTGCCAGGGGCCGGTGGGTAGAGGAGAGGGTTTGTCATGCTGTGTAGGGGCAACACTCTTACTCAGCCTTTGGGCTACTCAGGTTATACCGGGGGGCCCAGGAGTAGTCCAGACTCCAGAAGGCACAAAGTCGGTATAAAGTCCCCTTTGCCCTCCATCCAGGAGGTCTTGCCCAGGCTTTTTTCTCAGAACGTCTCCCCAGCATCTAAAACATGCAGAGACAAGACTCCACAGTGACCCTGATGCAGTCTGTAAATATTTTCAGGCCGTGCCTCCTGAGAGAATCAGCAATCCATTTAAACAATGCAATTAATCACCCAGAGCCTTTTTTTTTTTTTTTTTTGAAGAATAAAATAACTGATAATTTCGGTGGAAGGAAATATGCAAACCGGGAGGCAAAAAAAAAAAGCAGCAATGCAAATCCATGGAGTGGTTTCTTTTTCTATTTTTTTTTCT
Source organism: Platysternon megacephalum (assembly GCA_003942145.1). Taxonomy (NCBI): domain Eukaryota; kingdom Metazoa; phylum Chordata; order Testudines; family Platysternidae; genus Platysternon; species Platysternon megacephalum. The sequence goes on from QXTE01000216.1 coordinate 8,242, forward strand.
TCTTCTAAATAATGTGATGTTCGTCTCATCATAATTCGTCAAAGCTCATTTCCCCCGCAAGGAAAAAGTACTTGGCTCCAATTTATGCAGCAGAGGGATATGTGAATGTCGGAAATTAGATCATCTCCGTCAGTCATTTGCAATGTAAACCCTTTGTGCAAACATCCCCGATCACTTTGCAAAATTACCCAAATAATGGCTAAGCAATACGCACATGCTTATAAGGGAAGCTAAGAGATTAAACAAAACCCAGAGCTTATAATCATAGTGGCTCTGGGGCAGGAGTAATTGCAGTATCATACGTGCTGATGTGCATGAGGGCACGCAGCCCCCTTTTTCAAAAACAATATTTCCGTTTGTTTATCATTTGCTGTATTAAATTCACGCCCCCGTGCACACATTTGCATTAATAAGACACCACAATACAACATTTAATGTTGGGCTGTGAGCAACTGGCTGCCAAAAGAATGCTCCCTGATTTAACAACTACCCACTGTGTTCTGTGCTAGATGCAATCACAGTCCTTCTTAAATAAGAGGCAGGTTTGAAAGAAAATTTCTACAAGAGAAGACACAAACAGGCTTCAACCCAGCTCAACTTCCAGCTTTGTGTCTGTTGGTTACCAGGGCTCACACCCTGCCTGGAACTCCAAGCAGCTCGCAGAGACCTCTAGTGGGTGAATAATGTAAGTAAACATAGCATTACACCGCTGTTGTAAAAATATAAACACAAGATGAGGAAACAGTAGTTACTCAAGATGAGTATTCTCCTCTCGTTACCAAGGATAACCCCAATCCAGAAGACAGTCATCTCTCTTATTTAGTATAAGGCCATCCTAGCCCTTCCCCATGCTGCTCCCATCAGTGAACATTCAAAGAAACCCCTTCAGCAGAAAGCATTTCCCATCCCCCACCAGTTGGTCTCTGCACCTGGAGCCACTCTGGGTTCCAGGCCAGCTCTTCTCTAGCCCTGGTCTCTACTGCAGGAGTTTGCTGCCAGAAGCATGGAGAAGGAGCTCGTGTTGGGAAGGTTGGTTTCTAGGTTCGCTGCTGTCAAGAATTGCAAGCTGGCCTTATCTCTAGGTCGGCATAGCCCTGTCCTTCCCCTCTGCACAGTGCCCCCTGGTGGCCTCCTCGCAGCTCTGAGAATTAGTGAGTCTTCAGGTGCAATGCACCCTGGGATTAGTTAGTTTCACCTATTGCCTTCCTACCAGATCACCTTGCACTTTGTGTCAGAAGGCATTAAACACTATAGCTCACCTCGGTATATTCCCACTGAGCGATTGACTAAGGCTGCTTTATTCAGAGGTGAAACACTCTGCCCAGGATGTGAAACTGCCAGAGCCAGGGGGAGGAGGCGCATAATGTCTGTGAATGACCGAAATGTACGAGGCAGCCATCCACCACCCGAACACAGAGCATGAATGAAGCGTTTGATGAGTAAACAGAATGGAGTTTGTGTAATATCAGGCAGTCACAACAAAAGGCCTTGAAACTCCACTTTCAGCAGGCGCGTCAGTAATTGGGTGTCGGGGTGTTCTCATGTGGTTACATAACCCTCCCCTACACGCTGCGGTGGTGTAAAAGGGCTGCAAACAGCCTGCAAGGGGTTAGAGGAGACTGCCTCATGTCACATGCTGTCTTGGGCTCCCTTAGGCAAACCTGCCCTGGTCCCTCCATAACCTCTGCCACAGAGTGTGTGCCAGAGTCAGGGATGGGAAACCGGGTCTATAGCACGCGGCACCATGGGTGACTCTAGGCTGGCCAATGGCAGCCCATGAGTTGCTGCTGTAAATTAGAGCAGATGTAACCCACCCAGCGGGATGCTTTGTCCCTCTCTAGTGGTGGTTGTGGCTGATCCGCTTGCAATAGCTGCAGCTAAAGGTCCTGGCTGTTTCCACTCAGGCACTAAAGGTTCATGCATTTAGATCCACAGGTCCTGGGTTCAGGCCCTGCTGCCAGTGACCCACTGAGAGGCATGATGTACTGCAGACCCTGAAGCAGCCCTGAACTCCCCCGGCACACAGAAGATCCACCTTTGGCCCAGAACACCATGGGCTTCTCCATCTCCTGGAGGCACATCGAGGGATATCAATCTTAGCTTATACATCTGAATGACGAGACTCCCATTTGTTTTCAGCGGGATCAGAATTTGTGTTTAGTTCCCTACTGTGTGCTGAGCAACTAAACCATCCATTATTTCGCCCCCTTTTTAAAGGGAGAAAATAGCCATTTAATACTATTACCATGCACAGCTGCTGCTTCAGCTGAGATATTAAATCAGTGGCTGTTTCCGGCTAATCATTTCCTCCTTTGCTGCCAGATCAGTGGACACATGTTTCTCTCCACCGTCAAACTCCCCATTTTGTGGTTTTTTAGGAGCAGCCACTTTCTGTGAAGGCAAAAGAAGCTAGATCAGCATTCGAGTGTTTTCTGCATAGAGATTCATGTTATTCACACGAGGCCTGTTTGAGAACACTTGAGATTACAGTGAAAGAGCATTACATTGATTTCATCAGCTTGATGTTGGTTAAATATCAGCGGTTGGACTTAAAACTGCCCAGCTCCAATTTTTTGGTTTGAATGGGATTACATCAGCTGAACATAAGAACGGCCATCCTGGGGCAGACCAAAGGTCCATCCAGCCCAGTATCCTGTCTACCGACAGTGGCCAATGCCAGGTGCCCCAGAAGGAATGAACAGAACAGGTAATCATCAAGTGATCCATCCNTACCCTTAATCATGTTTGTTTGTCCTTTTCTGACCCTTTTCCAATTCCAATATATCTTTTTTGCAGTATTCAAGAGGGTGTATCATTGACTTATAGAGAGGCAATCTGATATTTTCTGTCTTATTATCTATCCCTTTCTTAATGATTCCCAACATTCTGTTCGTTTTTTCGACTGCTGAAAACTGGAGTGACGCAGTGGTGAATCGAGACCTGGGCGTTTTAGCTCTCTAACTGCCTGGAAAGCAAGGACTGGTGATTTGCCTCTTCCATGTGGCGTGATCACTCACACGAGTCATTGGCTTGCCTGTGGATAACGTTCTCGAGGCCCTCAGAATATACACTCGCATGTGTGAAAATCTCTGCGGCTCCTTCGCTGAGCTGCTCCAGTACTGAACAAGTATAGAGTATTTACTACACACTTATGTTCAGAACAAGCCACATGAACAGGACATTGGCTATTCAGAGAGCTGCTAGCAGAACTGCTCTCTAGCTCTCCTGAATGGATGCAGAGCCGGAACAGGCAGCATGGCAAGAACAGCGGGTGCTCATTTAGTGCTTCACACCTTTGGCATGAACCATTAGCTGTTGAACCATTAGCAAATGAGACCTCGCAACCCCCCGGTGAGGTAGGTGAGTGTTATCACAGATTAAGGACACCGAGGCGCGTTTTACAGCTGGTGGGAAATGAGGCACAGGCCGATGACCTGAACCGTCCAAGGTAACGCAGCAAGTTAATGTCAAAGCCAGGTACAGGACGCAGGAGTACCTGAAGCCCAGTCATGTGCTTGGTTCAGCAGGCCCTGGACATCTACTTTGTTTCTCATTGGAGGGCTTTGCTTTTGAAGTCCTCCCTGCAACTGAAAATCATTGGGGCCCTGCAGGGTTAAACTGAGGTGTGAGCAACCTCTCCATTCTCAGGCAGGGGTGCAGTGATCCTGGGGACAGCTCTCCCCATGGGCAGCCGGTATAATAGGCCAGGGAAGGATAAGCCTCCCCTGGCGCAGCCGCCGCTGCCAGACACTTCAGCCGTGGTGGCTCCGCCTCTTCCCCTTCGTGCTCCGCCCCTTTCCCAAGGCCCCCACCGCCCGGTGCTGCCTGGTGAGTGAGTCCCTCCACTCCGACACCCGTGAGGTCCCTGCTGCTCGACGTGTCCCTCTTCACACACACACCCCACGCCCCAGCGGATGGGACGTGGCAGATGGGCGGGGGGTCTCGCAGGGGCAGGGGGTGAGCACAGGTGCCGACTTTTCAAAGTGCCAGGGGGGCTCGACCCCCCCACTCTGCCCCTTCCCCCAAGGACCCACCCAGGCCCCGCCTCTTCCCACTCCCACTCCACCCTGCCCTGTCTCTTTCCGCCCCCTCCCCCGAGCACGCCGCGTCCTCGCTCCTCCGCCCTGCCCCCCAGCCTCCTGCACGCCGCGAAACAGCTGATCACGGTGGATGGAAGGCGCTGGGAGGGAAGGGGAGGTGCTGATCGGCGGGCGGGAGCTGCTGGGCGGGGAGCTGATAGGGGCTGGTGGTGGGCGCTCAGCACCCACCATTTTTTCCCCAGCCCCAGAGCACCCACAGAGTCGGCGCCGATGGGGCTGAGGATGGATGGGCCGAGCGGTGGGTGGGTGGGCGGGGGAGATAACGGGAGGGGTGAGGAGGGATGCGGCGAACGGTGGCGGCGGGGGATGAGTGGGGAGAGAGCCAAATAGGGGAGGGGATGGGGTCTGGGGCAGAGCAGGGGTGGGCCCGCAGGCAGAAGAGGCAGGATTGGGAGCTAACCTCCCCCAGGGGAAGCTTCATCTTCTGCCCATGGTTCTCCCCAGGCTGAAATAGGAACACACAGACGGCAGGCTGGAGATGCGCTGTTCCTTCGATTCTCTTTGGGCACGTGGCTGGCGCAGGTGAGCGACCCCCCCCATCGGAGGGAAAGGCCTGGAGCATCTTTCCCAGGGGAGGTTGTGATTGGAGGAGGGGTGGTTGTGGGTGGAGTCAGATGCCCTTTAAAAGCTGTCTCTTGTTCAGCCCTTTTGCTCTTTTATTCAGGAGAGTTTAGGAGGCAGGCTGAGGCAGCCTGATGCAGAGAGACTCTGCTAGTTCATTAAGTAATATTAGCCTTTCCGCTGAGCCTGATAAGCCTAGAAAGAACACAGGGCCTGAGTGAGATTCCCAGGGATAGAAATGATTCAATGCTGAGGTAGTCCAGTTGTAGCCTGGGGATACAGCTTTTATTAGAGCGCAGCACCAGTTCTGCTATAGGTCAGGTTGAATGTAGGCAGGGGTGAAAGTAACTTGAAGGTACGCCGGAGTCCTGAGAAGGGCGTGGCCTCAACCGGAAGGGGGCGTGGCCTCAACCGGAAGGGGGCGTGGCCTCAACCGGAAGAGGTGGGGCTGGAGCCCCAGGGCCTTTAAATCACCCAGGAGCTACCAGCTGCAGAAGTGGCTGGGAGCCCCGGGGCTCAGGGACGAATTAAAGGGCCCAGGGCTCCGGTCACCGCGGAGCTCCGGGCCCTTTAAATCCCCGCGGGAGCCCTGCCGCCGTTACCCCGGGGCGGCAGGGCTCGGGCTAGGGCTGGGGTAGTGGTGGCAGGGCTCCGGAGGTGATTTAAAGGGCCCGGTGCTCCTGCCACTGCGGGGAGCCCTGGGCCCTTTAAAGCGCCGCTGAAGCTCCGGCAGCCGGGCTCGGGCAGCGCTTTAAAGGGCCCCGGGCTCCCCGCTGGGGCCGGAGCTCCGGGACCTTTAAATCCCCACCCAAGCCCGGCTGCCAGAGCTCCGGCGGTGATTTAAAGGGCCTGGGGCTCCCCACAGCGGCTGAAGCCCTGGGCCCTTTAAATCACCGCCGGAGAAGCCGGTCCAGTCCGGCACGGTGTACCGGCTCTTGCCAGTATGCCATACTGGACCGTACCGGCTTACTTTCACCTCTGAATGCAGGTCTCTGTTTAAAGACCCCAAATGGAGTCCCTGTGTCCAGTTCTGGCCACCACCCTTTGGGAACGATGTGGACAAGTTGGCGAAAGTCCAGAGGAAGCCGCAATAAATGATTAAAGGTCTAGGGAACACGGCTTGCGTGGAAAGATTGAAAAAAACCGGGGGGTTGTTTAGTCTGGAGCAAAGACGGCAGAGGGTGGGGGCGGGGACATGGACAACACAGGATAACAGTCTTCAAGTACGTAAAAGGTTGTTGTAAAGAGGAGGGAGACAAATTATTCTCCTGTTCCACTGAGGGCAGGACAAGAAGCAATGGGCTTAAATTGCAGTAAGGTTGGTCATTAGGAATAACGTCCTGCCTAGGGAGGTTGTGGAATCTCCGTCACTGGAGATTTTTAAGAGCAGGTTAGACAAACACCAGGCAGGGACGGTCTAGATAATACTTAGTCCTGCCTTGAGTGCAGGGGACTGGACTAGATGACCTCTCGAGGTCCCTTCCAGTCCTACACTTCAATGACTCTATTCTTAAATGCTCTAAAATCCACAGGCTGACTTGGATTTCCTTGAAGTTTGCTATGCCTCATGGGGATAGTGGGCAGTGCGTGTGTTCAAAAGTTGGGGTCCTCTCAAGACACCGGCTCCGCTAAAAACAACATTGTACAAAATCATATCATTCTAATGGGGTTTTTGCAGGGGAGGGGGGTGGTGGTATTGTTTTTTTAACATACACCTGGGGCTCAAACTACGTCTCTGATCCTCCCTAAGCTAATTCCAGCTGCTCGGGATTTAGCTTGGCTAGTGCACGTCTCCCACTGCCCCGGTGGGGAAGCAATATTGACGTTATTGAGGGTGAAGTTTGGGACTCCGGGTTAGGGGTGTGCCGGACTGACACATTGAAAAGCGGCTGTAAAAGATGGATGTTCTCTGTGGATCAGGCACAGAGAGGTACATGTGACACACTGAGGAGTTCAGTGGCTTGGGCTGTCAAGTTAGCACCTTTCATTAGCATTAAATTGACTAAGAATGTGGGCACAGATAGGTGACTCAGGTTTTCTATCAAGGCTGCAGGAGGGAGCTTGGGGTGAGCTTTCACACCGAATGCCCCACAAGTCTGGGGAGAGCCTGGACATTATAGAGAATTGTTTGGTTTTAGTATATGAGATAGACCTGATCCAAATACCCCCGAAACTCTGGGATGGTTGAAATCCAGATCTGCATTTTTGTGACCGGGACTCATCGTCATCAACCTAGTTAAAGGAAGGGAAGGTGTGACAGGGGAACTGAGGTACCATTGAGCCCTCTGGCTTGCCAACCTGGACTCCCTCTCACACTGTGAGTCTGTGACAAGCTGCAAACCTCTCCAGGTCCTGCACTTACATAGGCAGGGACACACCCAGCTGAGTTACATGAATGCTTTCACCAGCTACTCATGAACCAACAATAGGGAGACTCCAGCCAATTTCCCCCCAGCTCCCCAGCCTAGGACTGAAGAGCTGTACCGTCTTGCCCTGCTCAGAAGTCTGACCAGTGGACGTTTATTACCCAGTGCGCCCCTCCCTCAATGTGGAAAGGACATGCAACAGTTTTGATTCCTGAGCAGATTCCCCAAGCAGTTCAAGCAAACCACACCATTTTAGGTAAAATATAAAACAGGTTGATTAACTACATAAAGGTAGATTTTAAGTGATTATAAGTAGTAAGCGTACGGCTCAAAGTTGGTTACCCAAGAAATAAAAGTAAAATCGCAATCTGAGTTCTATAAATGAGACAGGATGTGAATCAAGCCGTGCTGGTATCATTCCTTCATACACAGGCTGGGATACTCCTTTCCAGCCTGGGACCACCTCCTCAGTTCCGTCTTTATCCTTCAGATGTGTTTCCAGATGTTGCTTTGTGCGGGGAGTGAGGCCAAATGATGATGTCACTTTCCCTCCTTTATAGGTTCTTCCAGCTTGTTGGAAAGATCTTTTGCGATGACCTGAGTTAAGCAGTGTCCATTGTCCACGTGCTCCCTCTGAGAGGTCTCCAGTGCATACAGTTCCTGGGCTAGTCCTTGTGAGTGTGTATTCCCCTTAATGGGCCATCATCCGTGTCTGGCTGCTCCCCTGTTGTACCTGAAAGGCTGGTTGTGGGTGTTCCCAACATATTCATAGAATCATAGAAGAGTATCAGGGTTGGAAGGGACCTCAGGAGGTCATCTAGTCCCACCCCCTGCTCAAAGCAGGACCAATCCCCAACTAAATCATCCCAGCCAGGGCTTTGTCAAGCCTGACCTTAAAAACCTCTAAGGAAGGAGATTCCACCACCTCCCTAGGTAACCCATTCCAGTGCTTCACCACCCTCCTAGTGAAAAAGTTTTTCCTAATATCCAACCTAAACCTCCCCCACTGCAACTTGAGACCATTACTCCTTGTTCTGTCATCTGGTACCACTGAGAACAGTCTAGATCCATCCTCTTTGGAACCCCCTTTCAGGTAGTTGAAAGCAGCTATCAAATCCCCCCTCATTCTTCTCTTCTGCAGACTAAACAATCCCAGTTCCCTCAGCCTCTCCTCATAACTCATGTGCTCCAGCCCCCTAATCATTTTTGTTGCCCTCCGCTGGACTCTTTCCAATTTTTCCACATCCTTCTTGTAGTGTGGGGCCCAAAACTGGACACAGTACTCCAGGTGAGGCCTCACCAATGTCGAATAGAGGGGAACGATCACGTCCCTCGATCTGCTGGCAATGCCCCTACTTATACAGCCCAAAATGCCGTTAGCCTTCTTGGCAACAAGGGCACACTGTCGACTCATATCCAGCTTCTCGTCCACCGTAACCCCTAGGTCCTTTTCTGCAGAACTGCTGCCTAGCCACTCGGTCCCTAGTCTGTAGCAGTGCATGGGATTCTTCCGTCCTAAGTGCAGGACTCTGCACTTGTCCTTGTTGAACCTCATCAGGTTTCTTTTGGCCCAATCCTCTAATTTGTCTAGATATTTCAGTAACACACACATAGCAAAACTTTATAACTCCACATGCAATGACAGCACATACACTCCAACAGGCGATTAATGTTCAACACATCCAGACTTTTAAAATGATACCTCAGAAGGCAGACTTTGTCCAAAGCATGTCATCATCCTATCACCATGGTCAATATGGGGGTGCCAGGGTGTTGCTGTGGGGTACAGTGTGTCATAGAAGGGCTTCTTAGAAAGAAATGAGAGGTGATGGGAGAGCCCTGCAGGTTCTTGTGCTAATCCTGCTCTCCTTGGGGTTTAAAATAATTCCACGTGCTCTCTGCTGTTCCGTGTCCTTGTGACTGACGAAAGACTGTTGCTCATGGCCGTGTACCATGATGCAGCAAGATAGCGCTGTCTGTGTGAGTGGGTGGAGCTTGATATCTGACATGGGTTTTCATTATTAAAGTCTTAATAAAAAAAGCCACAACCTTTCTCTCCATGCCTCCCCCCCCCCCGCAAACTTCCACCCCAGGGTCTTTTATTTGCATGGGATCAGAGTAGATTTTAGAGTCCGCAATCTGAGTGCATGCACTTCTCCACTAGACTGCTTTGGCGAGCAAGAGAATTCGATTCCTTTCTTCCTGCTTGACAGCCCCGGTTTTAATGCAGTGATAAATCTTTGGCTCACGGCAGAGATCTGGCCATAAACACGGGCTGATAAATACACCGGGATTATACCTATCTCTTATCTGAAGCCAGAGCGCCACACAGTTACACAAACCAGCGCAATCCGTCTCCGTTTGAATTCCACTAATAATTGAAAAGACAGGAAATCTGCCCTCTGCTGTAATTAATTTCACTTGGTAAACAGAGTAGTCTTGGGTAAACATGTCATTTTGTTTCAGAAGGTTTAAAAAAAAATGCTTGCTAATGATTACATTAGATAGGACTGAGATATAATACAAGGTCTGTCAATATTTACTACTTGCTTGTTGCATGCAAGCAGCGCTGATGATTATATTTACACTGTTGAGTCAAACCTCTTTCTGTTTATCAACTGTAACGGTAAATGCCTCCAGCAGGTAGAGACAACACTGGGTTTTTTGGTTGGTTGGTTGGTTTTTATTTTGTGGTTTTTTTGGCATTGTTGTAGGGCTCTGAACCATGCTAAACCATGTTCTGGAGTGTCCCTAGCCTCTGTTTGCCAGAAGCTGGGGATGGATCATTCGATGGTTACCTGTTCTGTTCATTCCCTGTGAAGAACCTGGCACTGGCCACTGTTGGAAGACAGGATACTGGCTAGATGAACCTTTGGTCTGACCCAGTATGGCCGTTCTTTTGTTCTCTGTTGTGGCAGATTTGTCCACACGTTGTAAAAGACAGTCCTTGCCGTAGAGAACTTACAAGCTCAAGAGAGAGCAGACTTGGGAAGGGAAACTGAGGCACATAAACAGGATTTGCCCTAAGTTACACAGCTGGTCAGTGTTCTACCTATTGGACCACGTTGCTTCAGACAGTTGCGCCTTCCTGAGATAACTCCAGTACAAGAATCACGCTATGACTAAATTGCACGATAGCTTTGGGCAAAGGGAGGGCAGCCAATGGCTTGATTATTTGAGTTCATGCAAACATATGAATCACACACATATAAGTATGCAGTCACTTAATGTTCTCTCTCTCGAGCTATGACAGTACAGATCAGACATGCGTATTTGCAAAAGTTGATACTGCAAGTTTACATTCCAGCTTGCAAAGACAATTTTCATAATGGAATAAACCAGTCACATTACGCAAGGCTAACGAAGGTGCTTGATCTTCCTACAGCAGGACTGAAGTTGAGCTGAGCCGGTAATTGTATTTATATACCTCTGCCTTATGAACAGGATAATCATTATTGGGATGCGCTCTGAGCAAAGAACACAGCTCCAAAGGGTCAGAATAGTTCTCTCTGATGATATCAGTGGTGGCGAGAGGTGGTGTAGACTGGGACTCGGGAGAACTGGGTTCAGTTTCCGGCTCTCCCACCGATTTCCTGTGTGACCTTTGGCAAGTCACATAATCGCTCCAGGCTACAAGTCCCCATCTGTGAAGGGAGGGTAATATTTCATTTCTCCCGGGCTTGTCTGTTTTGTCAATGAGCTCTTCAGAGCAGGGATTGTCTCACGTGCTGTACAGCGCCTGGCACAGTTGGGCCTTGCTCTTGGTTGGGAACCGGGGGTAATGTTGCCATATAAATCAGTCTCTCTCATTTTAGATCTCACCACAAAAATCAAATAGAACAAAGGGGTTCAGTCTTAGCTGCAGTCTGAAGGGGATCTGAACATTACCTGTCTGTCCTACTACCGATCACTGTAATATCTGCAATGCTCAAAGATGGGGAGGCTCCTAAATCCCTGTGAGGATCTGGCCTGCGTGCCAGCCACGTAAAACCAATCGTCCAAGCTACACTTGCCCTGTGAGAAAGAACAGCTTTGCCTACCTGAGACGATTGACTCATAGACTTTAAGGTCAGAAGGGACCATTATGATCATCTAGTCTGACCTCCCACATGATGCAGGCCACAAAAGCTGACCCACCCACTCCTGGAATAATTCTCTCCCTCGACTCAGCTGTTGAAGTCCCCAAATCATGGTTTAAAGACTTCAAGTTGCAGAGAATCCTCCAGCAAGCGACCCCTGCCCCATGCTGCGGAGGAAGGCGAAAAACCTCCAGGGCCTCTGCCAATCTACCCTGGAGGAAAATTCCTTCCCGACCCCAAATATGGCGATCAGCTGAACCCCGAGCATGTGGGCAAGACTCTCCAGCCAGACAACTGCTGGCTTTGGCCGTTCCTGGATGACTGGCTTAGTGACGGGCTGCAGTGCGCAGAACCCGGGGAGAGGAGATTCTTGGTTGCGAAAGATCTTGTGCTCACGTAAGCGACGGAGACAGGCCGGAGATCTACGTCGGCCACAGAAACACGAACTGGTTCAGAGAGATGCTGCTCCCAACCTGTTTGATACAAGTACAGCCTCGTAGCTTGAAAAACCAAGGGGGTTGTCAAGTATCAGAGGGGTAGCCGTGTTAGTCTGGATCTGTAAAAGCAGCAAAGAATCCTGTGGCACCTTATAGACTAACAGAGGTTTTGCAGCATGAGCTTTCGTGGGTGAATACCCACTTCTTCGGATGCAAGTAGTGGAGATCTCCAGGGGCAGGTATATATATGCCAAGTTTCTTCATGAGGTTGATGGATTTCCACTCCATACGGCTAAAAGCAGTGCCTTGCATAGTGTCAAGTATCAGAGGGGTAGCCGTGTTAGTCTGGATCTGTAAAAGCAGCAAAGAATCCTGTGGCACCTTATAGACTAACAGAGGTTTTGCAGCATGAGCTTTCGTGGGTGAATACCCACTTCTTCGGATGCAAGTAGTGGAGATCTCCAGGGGCAGGTATATATATGCCAAGTTTCTTCATGAGGTTGATGGATTTCCACTCCATACGGCTAAAAGCAGTGCCTTGCATAGTGTCAAGTATCAGAGGGGTAGCCGTGTTAGTCTGGATCTGTAAAAGCAGCAAAGAATCCTGTGGCACCTTATAGACTAACAGAGGTTTTGCAGCATGAGCTTTCGTGGGTGAATACCCACTTCTTCGGATGCAAGTAGTGGAGATCTCCAGGGGCAGGTATATATATGCCAAGTTTCTTCATGAGGTTGATGGATTTCCACTCCATACGGCTAAANAGGGCTTGCCCGGGACTGGGAGGAGGCCGAGAATGGCTTGAAGCATTTGGAGCATCTGGGGACTGTGAGTGTGTTGTCTTGCGGGTGCCTCTCCTGCTCTGGCGTGGACCCCTCCGACACTCAGTCACATCGCACAAAGCGGCTTCACAGCTGGAACAAGGAGGGGGCACTCAGACCCCTTGGCAAACCCCAGCTTAGGGGAGCAGCTCTACTGAGCCCCATATAGGAACGTATCCTATGAAACATACCACCTCAGCAGCTTATCGTCCTAGATCAGGTACATTGCCAGCGCAATGCTCCTTTGGCCAGACCTTAACAGGGCAATAGCAAAAGGTAAGGTACTGGTATGCCATGGCCAAGCACAGTTTTCTTTCCATGCTGCTGCTGCTGAAATGCAGAAAAGCCCAGACGGCCTCTCTCTTAAATCCCAACATTGCAAAGAGTTACAGGCAAACTAAGGCCACCAAACTGGCCCGAGGCAAAGCAAGTGGTGACTATACAAGCTAAACAAGCTGTGTAGCATGGGGCTAGTGATATCTCCTTCCCTACAGGGATGCTGCGAGACCCTGATTACAGAAGAGGACAGAGAAGGTGGAATAATTATTTTATTAACAATAGTTGTTTATTTACAGTAGGGTCTGCTGTGTGCCTTCCCAGTACTGAGTACTCCACACGCCGAGTCGGCAGAGGCGCCTAGGGGATAGAGCAGTGGGCTGATTCACAAGACATGGCTTCTATTCTTGGCTCGGCCATCAGCCTGCTGGGTGATTTAGGGCAAGTCACTTGGTCTCTCCGTGCCTCCGTTTCCCCACCCAGCTCTGGTCTCTGAACATTCCCGTATCCCTCACTGTAAAGAACCGAGAGGGTTTAAAAGCCTCTTGAAACAGCAGGGCAAGCGATCGTTTCCCCTGGTTACACACACAAGTATTCTCTCTCACTGGCTCTTTGGAAGGCTATCAACAGCTAGCCAGTCTGATGGGACCGCCAGGTCTTTGAAGGGTATAGACTTCGCCGTGAGAGTGACTCATTCCGAATTTCAAACTTCCAGGGAAACCTTTTTACTGGTTGCTTCCTCCACAGCCCCAACCAATCCTCTTCATGGGATTCCTGCCAGAAGGGATTCTGGCTAGTAGTTTTCACACACAGACTTTGTCAGCAGAGGGCGCTGCATCACCTCAAATGAAATATTCCTGACAAATAACAGACCTGCCAGATACGCCTCCATCTAGCCTGAGCTTTGGTTCTTCATGCACCTGCAGCAGGTGTTGCAGGGAGACAGGCCAGCTTTGCGGTCATTAGTCCACACAGCACTGGGTGTCACTGATTGGTTAGTCTGAAGGGTTTCCAATCTGAATAAAGTTTGCAAATTAATTTTGACCTACTAGAGCTGCAGTAGATCTCAGCAGCACAAACAGAGCTTTTAACACTATTAGTGATTCTATTACACTAGTGCCTAGAGCACTCGTGTGTTTTCAGGGCCCCGTTGTGGTAGGCACTGCATGCACATGTACTCAGAAAGTCTCTGTCCCAAACAGCTTATGCGCTAAATAGAACATAAGAACAGCCATACTGGGTCAGATCAAAGGTCCATCTAGCCCAGTATCCTGTCTTCCAACAGTGGCCAATGCCAGGTGTCCCAGAGGAAATGAACAGAACAGATGATCATCCAGTGATCCATCCCCTGTCGCCCATTCCCAGCCGCTGGCAAACAGAGGCTAGGGACACCATTCCTGCCCATTCTGGCTAATAGCCATTGATGGACCTACCCTCCATGAACTTATCTAGTTCTTTTTTGAACCCTGTTATAGTCTTGGCCTTCACAACATCCCCTGGCAAGGAGTTCCGCAGGTTGACCATGCGTTGTGTGAAGAAATACTTCCTTTTGTTTGTTTTAAACCTGCTCCCTATTAATTTCATTTGGTGCCCCCTTGTTCTTGTGTCGTGAGAAGGAGTAAATAACATTTCCGTATTTACTTTCTCCACACCAGTCATGATTTTATAGACCTCAATCATATCGCCCCTTAGTCGTCTCTTTTCCAAGCTGAAAAGTCCCAGTCTTATTAATCTCTCCTCATAGGAAAAGACAAAACATGGTCAGGAAAAGAAAGGCATAGAGAAAGCAAGGCTGTACTACAGACAACATGGTCTCACCTTACATTAAAATTTTCAAATCTGTTTTCTAACAACTTAAAATAAAGGGGCAAAACCTAGTGGCCTGCATCATGCGGGTCCAGTCTGATCTACTAGTATTACGAGGGAAGACTAGAATAGTTCTATGATTCTATGATTGGCCAACTGTATTGGGGGTTGTGATATTTTAACCTTTATCTTCTCTTTTCCTCTCATGCGTGCCCTTTTCCAGCATTTTTAATGTATTCTCAGTAAGGGCCTCTGTGCAAAGGGCCATCAAACAACCTACGGGTTGAAGCCCTACATGGGACTTATGTGGGGCCTAGGCTGCACTGGCCCGTCTCCATGGAAGAATTTCACCCTATCAATGTACAAAGGCATGGATGAGATTGTTGTTTATTTGGGTTGTGGTTGGGTCTAGAAACCCCAGTCACAGATCAGGACCCCATGGTGCTAGTTGCTGTGAAAACACACAATGGCATCTCTGAACATCAGTGATATCGGGGGTACTACGCAGACCCACAACCGCACCGATTCCTCCCGGGGCAGTCTTACTTTCATCCTGTCCTTCTCTAACACCTCTGTTGGGTAAACCAAACTCCAGACACCCTCAGCTAGAAGCGAGGCGTACAAAATAACACGCGCATTGCCAGACACGAGAACAGTAGCATGTCTTTGTTAAGACAGTATTTGTCCATTTCATCTCAACAGCTGTTAATATTCCTGAAGTGTGTCTGATCTTCCACCTCTCCCAAAGCCAGGGGTCTGCCTTACACGAGGTGTGGTGATTTAATCTAAAGATTTGCATTAGAGCTGGCTTGTTTCTCTAGAGATAGGGAAATGGAGGGAAATGCTCAAACTCCTATTCTGACACTTCGATGCAACCCACTGAAAATCCGGCCCAGGGCGGTGCCAGTCATTTTTGTACAGCTCCCAACACAATGGGGTTCTGGGCTCTGACTGCAGCTCCTAGGTACTATCAACAGAAATACTTAATGACAAATAATAAGTAGCATCCTTTTAATCACAGGTGTTTTCTGTCCTGAGAGCCCCCGAGTTTTTTAAAGCAATACGTAAAACCAACACTAGATGGCACTACAGATATTTAACTCTGGTCCAGCTACTCTGCAACTGAAGCTAAAAGAAAAACGACAAAAACTCTGGAAAAGTTCAGGATATTGCTAAGCCTCTTAATTTAAATGCCGATGTCAAGTGTCTGGAAGAAAGTCCTGCTGCTTGAAGCTGCTTCTCCCATTTCATTCAATAAGAAAGGGTTTTTTTTCCTTGAGTACTCAGCATAGGGCTAATTCTGGGATGCCTGAAATAGCCGGTAGCCAAACCCAGAGCGATTCTGGGGAGGGGGCAGCACGTTTGATTTTAATTGTCATAAAATAATCCCTCTCTCTAGCACCTTTCACCCAGAGAGGTTCCGACGTCACGGGCTGACTAGAAATCCCATAACCTGCCAGTGAAATGGAGCCACCTCTGAGGACACTGGAAGATACGTGTTCTGCACCAACAATGCTGTGTGACAGCTGTGCTTTGGGGTGAGGCGATAAGCAATTGATCAGTTAGTCTAAGGCGGGCATTTAGGAATGTCTTTGCCAGTACTATAGACCACCAAGACTGTAGCTTTTGTTTGGGTGGAATCATCGCTGTCTGGGAAATAGCCCAGGAGGAATTGCTAATAACGGGCTAATAATAAAAATTAGTAGCAAATGCCATCTGATTCCTAGAGAACAGAGTGTGGCCCCGATCCGGCGATGAACTGTGCACGGATGGCTCCCCACGGATGAAAGTGGGGCTCTGTGCAGACACAGGAGACGGATCTACTGACAGGCAGATTCATTGCAGGATCAGGGCCTCGCTTGCCACTCAAGCCAGGCATGTGGGCAGCTTGAGTACCATGCATGGATGTCTATGTGCTGTTCATTTTTCATTTTTTCCCATCACACATTTGCTAATCGCTCTAAATGCATTTGTTGACAACAATTCACACCAGTAAAATACAGTCATTATGCACATGCGTCTGTGGTCCAATTTGCAGACTATTTGGCAGTGGTAATCTTTAAATGGTGGCTATATTGGCATTTGTATAATCAAATCTGTCTCCTTACACAAACCTTTATTTCCAAACATCCTTGAGCTGATTCACCTATTAACAGAACTCAACCACTTTAGACCGCAGAGCCAGTCTTTATTATGGAAAGGAAGGAATGCAAAATTGCATCCTATATATTCAGAACCAGGAAATATAGTAAGCCATCCATATTTCTCCATAGTTACCTTGCTTTAGGAAGGGAACAAATTCGGATTGGACTACTCACTCAACAAAGTACTGTTTTTATGAGGTTACTCTAGTGTACCTTTTCTTCTTGCCTTGGTCTACATGGGGGGGGGGACTCAATCTAAGTTACACAACTTCAGCTATGTGAATAACATAGCTGAAGTCAACAGACACTTAGATTGACTTACCATGGTGTCTTCACTGTGATGAGTTGACTGCTGCTGCTGCTCCCCAGTTGACTCTGCCTGTGCCTCTGGAGTACAGGAGCAGGCTCAATTTGCTGCCTGCTGATCCGGTGGGTATCTATACCTATCTCATAGAACTGGAAGGGACCCCTAAAGATCATGGAGTCCCCNTTTCCTTCCCTTGTTTAAGCCTAACCTGATGAGTGAGTTGTTTCATGACAAAAATACTCCAATACTCTAGTGTACTTTTTCTTCTTGCCTTGGTCTACATAGGGGGGACTCAATCTAAGTTACACAACTTCAGCTATGTGAATAACGTAGCTGAAGTCAACGGACACTTAGATTGACTTACCATGGTGTCTTCACTGCGATGAGTTGACTCTGCCTCTGGAGTACAGGAGAGGGCTCAATTTGCTGCCTGCTGATCCAGTGGGTATCTATACCTATCTCATAGAACTGGAAGGGACCCCTAAAAGGTCATGGAGTCCACCCCCCTGCCTTCCCTAGCAGGACCAAGTACTGATTTTTGCCCCAGATCCCTAAGTGGCTCCCTCAAGGATTAAACTCACAACCTTGGGTTTAGCAGGCCAATGCTCAAACCACTGCGCTATCCTTCCCCTAGTGTAGATATACCCTTAGACATAATGTCAGAATCAGAGATGGTGATGAAAATTGAGATCTGGCTTTTGCAGACAAAGTGAGGGAGAGATGTGGTGTTTTATGATTTCATTTCAGGACCAGCCTTAATTGGGTTGACATTAACAAGCTAAGCAGCTTTAATCCTGAGTGCTGCTCAGCAATGAAATCCACTCATGATGGATTTGTCTCATGTGACGTTACTTGGATAGTAACAGGAATGGTAACGAATGTCTTTGGATCTAACGGTTGCTTCTGTGTTATTAACATGGGTTATACTTTGGGGAAAGTTGGCTGTCATATGTGCTTTAAGTGATTTAGGTACCTAAATACCTTTGAGGGTCTGGGCCTAATTCCCATTGATTTGCAGAGCTGGGCCTTGGGAGGCTAAGGTCCGTTGAAAGTCAATGCAAACTGGCCNTTCTAACCGTCAGAGGAGTGAAATACTGGAATGGCCTGCCGAGGGACATAGTGGGGGCGAAAGACCTCTCCGGCTTTAAGACTAAGCTTGATAAGTTTATGGAGGGAATGGTTTGATAGGATAACTTGATTTACTCAATAGGTCAATAATGTGCCACCGCTGGTAGTTAGTACCGATGATAAATGTTGGGATATTGAAAGTCTTTTCCTAAGTGTCTGGATGGAGAATCTTGGCCGCATGCTCGGGGTTCAGCTGATCGCCATATTTGGGGTCGGGAAGGAATTTTCCTCCAGGGTAGATTGGCAGAGGCCCTGGAGGTTTTTCGCCTTCCTCCGCAGCATGGGGCAGGGGTCGCTTGCTAGAGGATTATCTGCTGCTTGAAGTCGTCAAATCATGATTTGGGGACTTCAACAGCTGAGTCAAGGGTGAGAGTTATTTCAGGAGTGGGTGGGTCAACTCTTGTGGCCTGCACCATGCGGGAGGTCAGACTAGATGATCATAATGGTCCCTTCTGATCTTAAGTTCTATGATTCTATGATTCTATTGCCCTGGCTGACCAAACAAACTCAGCTGCACCTGGACACGGACTAATCGGACTCTGAAGCAGAATGATGTCAGGTACGCTGGCTCGTATTTGCTAACCGTGTGGATTGTGTTCCCTTGGATTTGTTAATGCTCCTACATGCTCTGCATTAAACCTGTGCATTCTGCCCTCCTGAGGGGCTTACTTCTCACGCTGTCTCTGTCTCTATTGGCCCCCATCTTCCAGTGCTGTGAAAATCCTCATCATTCCCTTCACCATACAGCAGCTTCTTTAGCACTCAAAAAAGCTCGTCTCTGGAGGTGCAGCTGTCCTTTGGCAGATGTGGAAAAAGTCTATATGGACCTAAGAGGCTTATATGGGTCAACCCGCTGCCCTCTCTCATGGAGGGTCTTAAAGCGTTGCAATGAATTGGCTCGTGTGCACATGCACTACTGCCCTCTACTGGGTGGAATCAGAACTGATCCACTGTGTGTTGTAGGCCCCATACTGCTAATGGCTAATGCAGATTTTCCTTTCACTCAGCTGCTAAGGGCTTGTGCTTTTTAGGTCTCAGTTCTGTTCTTTATGTCTCTCTGAAGTTCTGAATGTCCCTGTAGCACAGCATAGTGATGTCTCTGAAGTCTTAGTTGGCCATTGGTCTGTTAGAATATTATTTGTATCTTAAAGTTAAAAATCTAGGTGGAAAACAGATGTGGTAGAGGGGGTCTAGTCAAAATTCTCAAAGGACATGATCCAGTACTCAGGAAAAGAGTTAGTACTACAGGCACAAAGAGGTGTTCGCACAGCTTGAATTCCAGCTTTGTTGCCTTTGTTTACCAGGGATTGCAATTAGCCTGTAATCTTTTCTTTGATTTCAATTAGCTTTAGATCAGACCCTTAGAGAGCAACAAATCATATCTCTCTCTCTCTCGCACGCATACACTCACACACAGAGCCCTGCATTCTGCTAACAACTGTACTGTTACAATGAGCTTGGAATTTACTGTATGTCATTCAAAGAATCCCTGTTCATCCATTGGCTACAGATGGTAAAAATCCATGTCTCTATGTATCCATCTGTAGATGGAGTTGCTGCCTCAATATAGCGAATGATGTAAGCGCTTTGGTGACTTGCTGCAAAGATTACAAACAACCCTCAAATCCAGGAATGTCTTAGTATGTCTAGTCTGGGAATAGAGTTTGGAATTGTAAGTGTGTCTAAGGTTAACAGTGTCCCCGTATTTACGTTAGGTGGCAAGTGGGGAGCAGTCCGCTGCCTGCCTATCATTCAGTGCCAAACCTTGTACCAGATTTCAACAATTCCTACTAGGCGCAAAGAGCCTTCAGTCAAGGAAGCTGGGGAACCTGTTTTGTTCCACTCTTAATGTGATGCTAGGTGACACTGGCCTTTACAGAAAAGATTGCTGGCAGGAAAAAAGCATATGTGACTCGACAAGAGTCTGGTGTATTGGTTTTTGGATTTCATACATTCAGTTATGATATCGCTCAGAGGTCCCAATGTAGAAGCACCTAACAAGAGATAGTCCCTGTCCCAAAGACATTAAGTAGACAAGACAAAGGAAGTATTATTATCATACGAGGGACGGACTGATTGATTAGTCAAAGTCACATAGCGGGTCAGTGGCAGAGTTGGGAAATGAGCCATTGGAATGATATATGTGGATGGAAAAAACAGTCCTTACAAGACTGAAAATTTTCATGGTAAAATTAAAATTTTGCTAAGATTTTTCAATTTTCTGTTGGGAAAATCAAAATGAAATATTTCATTTTAGGTTGGTTTGAAATATTTTGGTCCGTTGAACTGATCTGAAATACTTAGTGACCTGTGGAACTCTCTGTCACAAGATGTTATGGAGGGCAAGCGCTTAGTAAGATTCAAAAGAGGATTAGAGATTGATATGGCTAATGAGAGCAACCATGGTTGTGTTAGATAAGCTAATAAAATATGAGTTTATAAACACTTAGTTTCAGGTCAGTTCAACAAAAAACTGCATTTTGTGAGTGTGGTGTACTGCCTCATGGGAGCTGCAGTTGATGGGCTGGGCTTCTTGACATGACTATGTCTCCCATTATGCAATGCGTTCTCCCCTCTGACCAATCTGTGTGGAGCATCATGGGAGACTTAGTGGAGTCAGGGGATCTGGCCCACAGGAGAAAATGGGAGCATGAGACACCTGAACTACAACTCCCATTAAGCAATGTGCCACCATGAGGAAATGCAGTTTAATGTTGAACTGACTCAAAATAAAGTATGCCGGGTCAGTTCAACAAACTGAAATGAAACATTTTGATCTGGAATGTCAGAATGTTTTGTTTCGCTTGGAAAATATCAAAACAACCTGCTTTGCCATTTCCAAATTTGAAGCTTTTAGGGAAATATTTTGTTCTGCCAAAAATTTCAATATTTCTTTTTTTTTGGGGGGGGTGGGGGGGGACTATTTGGGATGAAAACAAGTGTTGATGTATCAGAATTTCCCAAGGGCCAGAAATTCCAATTATTTTTCACTCGGCTCTATGCCTTAATCCGCATCTGGTGTCACATACACACGATCGTCTTTCCTCCGACTGTAATGCGAGAGAGGCCCAAAGTCCCAGAGATAGTTATAAATGAAGACTTGCTTCCTAAAAGACCAGGTCCTTCTATAATATTCTTCTGTAGCTTTGTTTATTTGCAGTAGTTTCTAGTCCTCTTTATTTTTTTCTTTGAACATCTAAGCTCACGTAAGCCTTTACATGGGTCTCCGTGCTGTACGCTGTGGCCATTCAGAACTTCACATCAGAAGCAGTATTAGAACTTCTCGAAAAGTGTAGGCCTCTAACATTGAGCATAGATAAACATCTATTAGTGACTAGCAGTATGGGGCCTATGACACACAGTTATGCAGGTCTGGTCACTAGAGGCCAGTGGTGCGCAGATAGGTTGGCGTTCATACATTCATTACATTAGTTTGCAGATCAGTCTAGTGCTCGTTTACAGACAAGCACTGAGATTACTGGCTTAATCCGGGAATAGTGTTGGTAAGAGCTGTGTACACTTTTTCCCCACTCATAAGTTCCATCAATGCTCTTCAAACCTACCTTGCAGCATTTTCTGCTCTTCTAATCAGTGAATTCTACAGAGCACAGACCATCAAATGGAGAAGCTGAACTGAACTGAGTGGAGGTTTCAGAAAGCAAAGACCAGTAAACTCATTTTTGGGAGGAGGAAGGTCTTCCCTCTGAGTATTTTCAAAGACTGGAACTGTTAAATGTAGCAAGAAGATGAACGAAGGTGAACACAGTAGAGCCACTCAAAATAATGAGTGGTGTAAAGGAGGTAAATCAGATTCTCCTACTTACCTCTTTTCCTAATATGAGAATGAGGAGCTGTGCAATGTAACTGAAAGACAACTACATTTAAAATTGACGGAAGGAAATACTAAGTTACGTAGGGTACAGTTGACTGTAGAACTCCCTGTCACAAGACGCTATTGAGGGCAGGAGCATGGTAGGATTCAAAAGAGGATTAGCAATTGATATGGCTAATGGGAGCATCCATGGTTGTGTTAGAGAGGCTAATAAAATATGAACTATAAACCCTCATACTTCAGGGCTTAACCTAGTAACTAACTGATGGGAGTTGGGAAGAAATGTCCTATATATTCAGGCCATAGACAGAAGTGATTTGGAAGGCGATTTCCTGACTTGAAGGGGGAATGCCATTGAATAACAATGCACTCCTTTCAGAAAAGGAGGCACTCATCCTGCTACTGGGAGCGTAACACCTTTGAAAACCAGGCCCCTTAACTAGGTGCTGAAATAAGGACTTAGACGTCTACCTTTAGGCCTCCGTATTTGAAAATCTTGGGCTGGAGCATCCAGACAGCCTGAGCGCAGGGTTTGAAGGCTTCAGATTGGCCCAACCTATCTTTTCCTTCTATTTGCACTCCAGGTCCTTTCTGCAGGAGAGCGCTGTCCCTTTGTGGCCTTTCTAGAGAAGCAAACGGAAAAGCTCACCATTTGTGATAACAAACCCATGTGATAACAAGCCAGCGGGCAGCGTCTCGCTCACAACAGCTACCTTCTAAGAGCAACCCTACAATAACAAACCTGTGTGCAGTGCCCAGCGCACTCATGAGCACCCTGACAAGAAAGGACACGTGTGACTAGACTGCAGTGTAGGTGTAGCCGTGTCGGTCCCAGGATATTAGACAGACAAGGTGGGTGAGGTAGTATCTTTTGGTGGACCAACTTCTGTTTGGGGAGAGAGACAGGGTTGCCACCTCTCACGGTTGGTAACTGGACCCCTGAGACCCTGCCCCCTTCTCAACCTCTTCCCTTGAGACCCTGCCCCCTTCTCTGCCTCTTCCCACCAAGCCCCATCCCTGCTCTGCTTCTTTCCCCCCAGATTTAAAAAAACCCCAGCCATCAGGGCTTGTCAAATGGCACCCGGACACACAAGCCAAAACCCAGACTGTGTGGGTGAAAACCAGACAGGTGGCGACCCTCGAGAGAGACATGCTTGTGAGGGACTCTGTGTGACACCCACCACTAAGAATAAGACATGATGGGTGCTTTAGCCATTCCATTGCACGAACCAAGTTTCCTCAATATTTGGCGACTAGAGATGTGTTTGCACCGTGGCCCCTGGGGCGGGGAGGGGGGGGGGCATGTGGCTCCATGCACTGCCCCTGCCTACAAGCAACGCCCTTGCAGCTCCCATTGGCTGCAGTTCCCCGTTCCCAGCCAATGGGAGCTGCGGGGGAAGTGTTTCCAGGCAGGAGCAGCGCGCGGAGACCCCCTGTTCCCCCCCCGCCCCCGCTCCCATTGCCGGGACGTGCCGGCCGCTCCCAGGAGCGGTGTAGGGCCAAGGCAGGCAGGGAGCCTGGACTTTTAGCAGCCGGAGATCACGATCGACTGGCAGAGGCTCTGTGATTGACTGCGTTCTACCGGTTGGTGACCACTGATCTATATAAACCCGTGATAAAAGGCCAGTAGATGACACTCAAGAATATGCAGCATCGCTCTTGGGTTTTGTTGGACCAGTACAACTATTTCTTGTTGGGCGCTGCAAATGATTTCTGGTGCGCAGCTCTTCCTGTGCAGCTCCTAACGCCGTTCCCCTGTTAGACCCCAATTTTCCATTCTGTCCTGGAAGGATGGGGGACGTGTGATGTGGTGGATGTGCAGCAGGGGAGAGGGATGAGGTTAGATGATGAGTNGTCGCCTAGGGCGCTGCTATTTTGGGGGCGCCTGCGCCCCCGCCGCCCGTAGAAATTTGGGGGCGGGACCTTCCGCCGCCGCTGTTGGGGGCGGGATTTCGGGGGCGGGACCTGCCGCCGCCTAGGGCGCCGGCAAAGCTGGCGCCGCTACTGGGTGGATGTGCAGCAGGGGAGAGGGATGAGGTTAGATGATGAGTGAATGACCAAACCAAAGCTCTCCCTGCGCAAAGTGATTTTAGCAAATGTAAGCACACATGTATAATTTCAGCTCTGGTGTAAACCTACTGAAGTCAATAGCAATGCAGAGAAGGCAGCAGCCCATGTAGTAGCTTTCACTAGTATCTCATATTTTCCCTGATATAACTATCTACTTACATGGCCCTCATCAGCGTTATCTGAGCACCTCTTAAATGCCTGTTGACAGTAATAACTGTAGAATAAGAATCCCATTTTCGTAGATTCATAGATTCCAAGATCAGAAGGGACCATTGTGATCATCTCATCTGATCTCTTCTGTAACACAAGCCATAGAACGTCCCAAAAATAATTCCCAGAGCGCATTTAAAAAAAAACCCAAACCAAAAACTAGTGACACCAGATCAGTGAAGTTTGTACTGAGAATACAGTACCTTTTCACCGTGTGCGAAAAGTGCAGAATACCAAGGCTGAGCTAAAGCTAAATGATCAAATAGATGACTTACATATCCAGTGTGTGGTGCAGTAAGGGTGAGTTTATTGGTTAGTCACACCTAAAGTAATATGATGAACCCACATACTGTTCATAAAGCCTGTGTGTGTAAGAAAATTCTGACATTTTGTTCCAAAGTTCTATTCTGCATTTTTATCAAATGTATTAACAAATGTTTAACAGATCAGAAAAATGAAAAGACCAGGAAAAGTGATACTTTTTTTCATTTGTTTAAGATTTAAATGATAGCTTACAATCAATACATCTGTTAGTCTATAAGGTGCCACAGGACTCTTTGTTGCTTTTTACAGATCCAGACTAACACGGCCACCCCTCTGATAATCAATATGAAGAAAGCCAGGAAAAAAACATAAACAGTAAAGGTGAAAATCCTACATATTTTAAGGTGACTTGCTGCACAGCATCCTTGTTTAGAGAGCTCAATGATTGTTGTATAAGCATTATGTTTAAATAAGTATCTCATGTTAATTATATTGCAAGCGGTTCAGTTGAAGACACGCAGGTAATAGAGCATGTGTTGGACAGATTGCTTGAAATCTACTGTCATCGCTCAAATGAGATTTTTATATTAGTGCAGTTATTGATACTTCTTTCCAGTGCTGATAAATACCTCAGAATTTGTATTTAGAAGATAATGAAATGCGCTTTGATATTCACAGCAATTTAAAAAATCATTTTAACGTATTAAATATAATATAAGTCTATTGCCAAATGTATTTTTAAACATCACAGATATCTCAGATCTAACATTATAATGGACCAAGTTAGGGCATTAACAGCATAAATACAATGTTATAAAATGAGGTGTGATTATTTGTTTGCATTATATTGCCAATTCCTGTGCATTGCTGTTATTCTGAATGTATTTTCCTCCCTGGCTGAATTTTACGAACGGTTGAAATCCTCGTAGATCGTGACAAAACTGACTTAAATACAAGTAGCACAGGATGCCTGGAGTGCATGTTGAAAATTAAACAGCTCTATTTTTATAATAAACAAAGGACGGGATCCAAAGTCCAAGATCAGACCCTAATGCTGTAAAATTCAGACTCAGGAAATTGATAGCACAGCCATTGCTTGAGAGAGTTTTACAGACTTGTATTTTCTTCATGATACCGTGAGTAAGCAGAGAGAGAGAGAGAGAGAGAGATTGATCCCAAAAGTATTCTACAGATAAAACTGTTTTAATTAATACAATATGATCAACATATAACTTTTAAACAGAAAGCCTCCATTATGCTAACCCATAAATTCTTTGGGGAAATATGTACCAATTTAATCTTAGCTCCACTAAGAGAGAGAAAAAAAACAATACACGGGATGAAATCATTTTGCTTTTATCAAGTTAAAGATTACAGACTTTGGAAGCTGATGGATGGAAAGGAAGGAAATATATTCTGCTTTTTGACAAAGAGAATATAGAGAGACTCTGAACCTCTATAGGTAAAATAGACTTTGTCTTGTCAAAATAATGCTGATCTGCTTTTATACATCGAAACCTACACAAAAAGAAAAGAAAAAAACCAACGGAGACTTCCTACCACATGATAAATGGGAAAACGGACATTCAAATGCTCTGGCATACATTTTTAATGGCCCAATTGCTCGATTAATTCCTTTCCCTTTCCCTTTTTAATGTGAAAATTGTCATAATTCCTCCCAGATTAGTATAGATACAGGCCGACAGTCTCTCCTGCTCAAGGTATTTGCAGGACATAATTCATTCATAAAGCGGTAATGCACTCATCTATCATCCAAATTTTTTTTTTTCCCCTCGCCCTCTCTGTTTCTGCTCTGGGCTGTCTTGGAGTCTCTAGGCGCTGATGTATTAGCCAGCATATGCAAGCTATGAATTATCAACTGAAAGGAGTCAATTATCCACTCTAAAAATGAGTGTCTGGGCACCAATAGCCCGGGGGGCCTTTTTTGTATTTACGAAATGATTTCATGGCATGTAGAGGTGGGGGGAGGAGGACTTATTCCTGCCCCCCCCCCCTCCTGCCCCATCCTGCCTTAACCAGAGCCAAGGAAAAAAATGGAACATTTTGAACTTTTAATGCAATAATCCATTTTTATATACACCTACTTTTATGACTGATTTCAGCAAGCTATAAACTAGACTTGTCTGGTGGCCATATTGCCCTGCCTGCCTCCTCCTCTATCTGGTCTCAGCTCAGCTTTCAATCAAAACCCAGAACCTAGCCTGCCTTCAGTAGCTAATAGACTGGATAGGAAATGGAATATTGGATAGTTTTCTAGGTCCCCAGCTACTAGCCTCATGCCTTGTCATCTCTATAGACATTGATTTTTTCTCTCTTTGCCTTTTTTTTTTCTTTTCCGCTAAGAGGCTGCGGCCTACCGAGAGAGCACACCAAATCGGCAAAACTTTCATTGAGTGGCATAGGTTGCGCTTAGGGAAATGAGGTCATTAGATGGAATTACAGCAGGTTTTGATAGCTCGGTAATAGGTTTTAATGATGGAATTTAACACCGGGCCCCCACCAGGGACAAGTTTGATATACATTCGGACAGGCCACTTAATAACCCTCCGCTCAGCACTTGAGCCGGGGAATTTAGGTGGCTCTCGAAGCACAATCCTCCTTAACCAATCCAGCGTGTCACAGACGTGTGGTTTGTTTGGGGTGGGGGTGGGCTCTTTATTATTGTTTTCAGAGCAGTTGATTGACCTCAAATTTGTTGTTCCTTGAAACATGGCGAGGATGCGTTTTTTGAACACGGTTTCCCTCGATTGCAGACTTTAGTGGCTGTTGTTGTCTTGGAGCACAAAGAGCTCATTGTGCTGGTGTGGTAAATGATTTGGAAGTTCTAAGGGCGGAGCTATTCTTTAATGTGTTTGTTACTGACAGGTAAATTGCAGGTTAAGTGCAAAAGCAGCACTAACGGAGGTGCCCTTGCTTCCGCAAAGCCACATTGGCCTCTAATCTGAATACAAAAGCAGGGAAGGAATTAAATTTGACCCCCGAATACACTGCTTGTTCAATCCCAGACTTATTTAGTAAGCTCCTTTCAGATGCCTTCTGTTTGTTCTGGGCTCACCTCAAGCAGGTAGAAGAATGCCCACAAAAGAGAGCTCTTGATGAGTAATTGACTGGCTCAGAGCTGGTGCCATTACTTTTTATGGCCCAACAATACTAGGGGTTGGTCTCAGGATTTCTCGGAGGATGGTTAATTTAATTTGTGTTTTGAGAGGCTCTGATGCCATGATAGCAACTATGTGCTCACATTGCTAACGTGAGAAATCATCTTCTGCTACTTAGGCGTGGAATTATGTTGACTGCATTGAGGGGGGTGTTTTCAAAATTGTAGGCAAGCATGGGTGAAATGGACGCTTGTACAGCGGGCCAATCCAAGGTTTATGTGCCACTTAAATAGGCCTTAATTGGCAGATAGGCCTTGCAAGGGCTGCCTGCACAGGGGTGAATTTCATCCTCAGTGAATCTTATTATTTCCCCTTGAAAGTCTAGAATTTCTAAGCCTAAGTGGCAGGGGATCCACCTCTCCCCCAAGTCTCTTTCTTTGCAGAACCCGAGATCAACTAGGAAATTCTTGTTTTGCATCCCCCAGAGTTGAACGCCGACGGAAGGAAACAGGGTGTTCTCAGTGAGGGGGATTTTTCAACTTTGCCCCTCTAGAAACCCTCTAAAGCCCAGCTTTGGTGCCTTCTGGGGTGCAGAGGAGTTTGGTGGTGGGGCTGAGGAATGGTGGTTAATGGCCGTACTGATAGGCCTTTGCTACCGTTCATTTTAACAGTTGTACCTTGCCACGTGCTGCGTGAGGCGTACGTAACAAACCCATATGTAAATAATAATAAAATATAAAGTAATCATAGAAATGTAGGGCTGGAAGAGACCTCAAGAGGTCATCTAGTCCAACCCCCTGGAAGTGCAAAGTAATATTACTTTGCGTTTTAGTGCCTTACTTTCAGGCTCTCAAAGGAGGACCTTGTGATATCATGGGAGAGAAAGTTTGGTCCAGAGGTTAAGGCACTCACGTGGGGTTTGGGAACCCAGCGGTTCACTGCTCTACTCCATCACAGATTTCTTGGGTGATCTAGAAGTCTCGCTGTTCCCCCATCTGTAAAATGGGAGTAATAGCATGGCCCTGTCTCCCAGGACACATGCACTATAAGACTGAGATACTCCCATGCTATGGTGATGGGGACATACAAGCAGAGCCCTGTTCCCCCCCGCGAATGTGAAATAAAATGGAAAAAACCCTTGTTCCATGGGGTCGTAAGCCCACTCACTCGCATTTGCGCTGGCACCCACTCCATAACGATGCCTAAGCAGTGCTGTGACCCCATGCCCCAGGTCAAGGGAGCAGGGCACCAGGCTCAGTCCTGCAGGACACAGGAGCCGCTGCTGTCCAGGGTGAGTGCAAGCCAGGTACACTCTCAAGGAGCTGCCCCTGCCTGTGTCCCATGGGAGTGTGGGGCAGGCTCTCTCTCCATTCCCCACCCTCCTCCCCAGGCCTCTTACTCCCCTCCCGCCACCCCCAGGGGCAGGACCAACCCCAGGGGGGTGATCAAATGAAATAAAATGAAATCCCCCACAATTAATAGGAAAACTGAATTAAAAAAAATAAAAAGAATTCCACAGGACTCTACATACCACTACCTTGCCTAGTGCGAAGGGGGCTTCCCAGTCAATAATTAATTTGGCCCCATAACAGCCCTTTCATACTGAAGCACAAAGAAGGAGTGATTTGCCCAGGGTAACACAGGAAATACGTGGCAGAGACGGGAAGAGAACCCAGGAGCCAGACTCACTCCTAGCGCAAGTGAGGGCAGCTCCATTGACTTGAAGGAAGTTCTTCTGTCTGGCACCAATCGTGAATTTGTCCCTAGATCTCTGAATCTTCTTTTATCTGAACCACAAGACCAGCCTGCCTCATATAAATACTCCCGTGGGGGGCTGGGAATTCTTCATTGTTCCACTGCAGACCAGAGTGACATAGTTCGGTTGGGAAGGTCTCATTACATCGGGCTTACTGGGTTTTTTAATTAAGATATTGCTTTTGTCTAAAACTTAATACATTTCTTCAAGTTCTTCCTAAGTCAGAAACCAAAGGTTTGTTCGTTTCTTTGGTAACTGACTGTTTATGCAAATGTGGGTCCTGATCCTAGGAGATGCTAACTATCCTCAACTCCCACTAGCGCTCTCGTAAATTGAGGTTACTCAGCCCCTCTCCACAAGGTTTTCAAGCCCAGGGTATCGCGCTTGGATAATTCAAATGGAATATGACCTCCTGTGTCATTAAACTGAGGTGTGATGAACTTTAAGTGAGGCACTCCAAACGGATGATCCAACTGTGATAGTTTAGATACCTACAGCTATTTCATAGAATCGTAAGACTGGAAGGGACCTCGAGAGGTCATCTAGTCCAGTCCCCTGCACTCAAGGCAGGACTAAGTATTATCTAGACCCTCCCTGTCTAACCTGTTCTTAAAAATCCCCAATGATGGAGATTCCACAACCTCCCGAGGCAATTTATTCCAGTGCTTAGCTACCCTGAAAATGAGGAAGTTTTTCCTAACGTTCAACCTAAACCGCCCTTGCTGCAATTGAAGCCCATTGCTTCTTGTCCTATCCTCAGAGGTTAAGAAGAACAATTTTTCTCCCTCCTCCTTGTAACAACCTGTTATGTACTTGAAAACTGTTATCATGTCCCCTCTCAGTCTTCTCTTCTCCAGACTAAACAAACCCAATTCTTTCAATCTTCCCTCATAGGTCATGTTTTCTAGACCTTTAATCATGTTTGTTGCTCTTCTCTGGACTTTCTCCAATTTGTCCACATCTTTCCTGAAATGTGGCCCCCAGAACTGAACACAATACTCCAGTTGAGGCCTAATCAGGGTGGAGTAGAGCGAGAATTACTTCTTGTGTCTTGCTTACAACACTCCTGCTAATACATCCCAGAATGATATTCATGTTTTTTGCAACAGTGTTACATTGTTGATTCATATTTAGCTTGTGGTTCACTATGACCCCCAGATCCCTTTCCGCAGTACTCCTTCCCAGGGAGTCATTTCCTATTTTGTGTGTGCAATTGATTGTACCTTCCTAAGTAGAATACTTTGCATTTGTCCTTATTGAATGTCATCCTTTTTACTTCAGACCAATTCTCCAGTTTCTCCAGATCATTTTGAATTTTAATCCTATCTTCCAAAGCACTTCCAACCCCTTCCCGCTTGGTATCATCCGCAAACTTTATAAGTGTCCTCTCTATGCTATTATCTAAATCATTGATGAAGATATTGAACAGAACCGGACCCAGAACTGATCCCTGCATGACTCCACTTGATATTTCAGCAGCATTCACCCAGCAGTAAAATGTAACAACGTCCACCATTGCCATTTGCATTTGCTCTGCAGGTGACCATGCTGGAGAGATGGGCCTGAGCCACCAAACCTGGACTCAGATTGAGATCCAAAGTCACCCCAAAATGTTTGGATTCAATGAGCTTGGTTTGATGAAGGAGCACAGGATTGGGGCCTGTGTTCTGTCCTGGGGCCTGTCCTGGGGTGAGAGCTGAAATTCTAGTAGGAGGGAGATGCATGTGTGGAGGGTGACACATGCATTCCAGTAGGTTCTAGGAGCAGTGTTCTGATTTTGGGCCGTCTCTGCTTAAATACATGTCAAGCAAAATGCTATTTCTCAAACACATTTCCAGAGCTATTGGCAATAATTAATATCCAAAATAATAACCTGAGGGCCAAATCGTGAAGCCTTTACCCAGGGCCTTGCTCTCCTGCATACCACAGCACATCGGAAAAGGGAAGACAGAGACAATAACTTGTGCTGCTTTCTCCCACAGGGTTGAGGGTGTGCATTTAGGGCAATCACATGGAGCCTGGCTTGCTCCTGAATCCTGCACCCTCTAATATGGTGGAACGGGAGCTGTTTGAACCTTGGCTGATGGGATTCCATGGGAAGGGAGGGAAAAGGGGAATGCTGCAGAGGATCTCTTCCGTCGAGGTACTGGGCTGGGAATCATGGGATAATCTATTCCTTATCCTTGCTGTGTGACCTTGAGCAGCTCGCATCGCCCCTGTGTGCCTCAGTTTCCCCATCTGGAAGATGAGGATAAATTACTGTCTTCTCTTTTCCAGACTAAACAAACCCAAATGCTTTGTAAAAGCATTTAGCGATTTATGGATGACAAATGCTTATGATTATTATTCTGCCAGGGCAGGATCCCCTCCCATACACCCAAGGGAGCAGGAGGCTAAATCTGTCCTCATGAGCAACTCCCATTTCAGAATTTGGCCTGGTATCTGTCGTATTTAAGCCGCCATTTGTTCTTTTGCAGGCAAAGCCACCCAAACGCATTAGCTGCGCTTCCCTTTTTTTTAAGCCAAATGTCCTAAATGACTTGCCAGCTAAAATGGTATTAGCGCTAACCATAAGCTACACGGGCTGATAAAAGCTGTCTGGTTTTGAATCCCTGATGAAGCTAGGTAACGAGCTTGCAACAAAGAAGAAACTGCCACTTTTGGCAAAAGCGTGCTGATTTACAAAGGGCATCTTTCAATTATTTAAGAAGCAGTCAGTAGTGCCATAACTTTAAGTATGAATCAAGTGGCATGACTGAAAAATTTGTCACAGTGTGTTAGATCAATGGTAATTACCTTACTGACATGAGTACTGTTATTATTTTACAGGGCTGCAAACAGGATCATGGACATGAGGAAACACAAACTGCAGTCTGATCAATACACTCTGAAATATGACTCTCCACGGCCCCAAAATGGAGTTTTCGAGCCAGGCAAACCATTATAGACTGATCTCTCTCTCTCTGCCTTGGATGGATGCCCTGAAGTAAAACACAGCAGCAATTGGTCAACTTGTTTCTGGCTTTGAACAGGCCAAATAGTCACTTATTATTTTTAAGGACAACTGTGTGCAAATAAAAAGTCTGGAGCAGCCAAACTCCGGATGAGGGAGACGGGGAAAGAGGGAACTTTCTTGGGTTGTATTTATGGTGGAAAACCTGAGATTCAGAAATCTGCTGTGGAGATTCAATTATGGTTCAGTAGCTGTTTGAATGCAGTTCACCCCGTGCACAGAACTATGTCTGGGTCTGTACGGCAATCAGGGGTGTGATTGTAGCCTGAGTAGACAGACCCTGGCTAGCTTTGACTTAGCTAGCTCAGGTCCCAGAGCAGCTGTTCCATGGCAGCATGTGTTTCAATGTGGGTTAGCCCCGTGAGTAATTACTCAGGGTTCAGGGTGGGCTTGGACACCCGGTGTGCCCATGGCTTCACCACTCCAGTATTAAGCTAGCTCGGGTAGGGCTACTCAAGCTACAATCACACTTTGCGAGTGCGGTATAGACAAACCCTTAGTGACGCTTAACCCTATAGAGTTTAAGTGGAATCTAAGTGACGCTGGCTGTTGCCCCTTGGCTGAGTGGTGGTCGATCTCCGTTGCTGGAGAAACTGGTGACAGGCGGCCAGTCATGGTGTAATCTATGTATTTGCACCACGTAGATCGAGTGTTTACACGATACACGTAGGTTCAATGGCTCTTGAACAGAGGTGTTCATAGGTAACTCCAGAAACCTCCATTCAGTCACCACTGCTCAGCCAGGCCTACCAACAGCTCCTTGCATCCTGGTCTCCAACCACCTCAGAACACACCATCTCTCTTGGAGCCATGGGCGGCGCGTATCGTAGGGTGGGGGAGGCTGTGCCTCCCCAAACAGCCCAGCGTGGCCCCACCCACAATCCGCCCAGAAGGCCCCCTCCTGCTTGCCTTTCCCCCTTGGCCCCAGCCCAGGCAGGCTCGCTGCTCCTCTTCAGGGAAGAAGCTGGGGCTGGGGATAGGGTGGCCTGTAGCCGGGACTCGGGGTGGCTGGGCCACCCAGTGCTGAGGAGCCCCCAAGCGTTGGGGCTGCACTGCCCGGCGTTGGGGGGGAATGGGGGGCTGCTGGCACTGGGGCTGCCTGCCCTGTGCTCAGGGGGAAGGGGTGTGGGCACTGGGGGGGCCACGTGCTGCCCACCTGCCTAGCGCTCAGGGTTGCGGGGGTGGGCCAGAGGGGCTGCACACACACCAGGGGCTGGGGGAGCCACCCGCCCCCTGCCCGGTGCACTCGGGGGGGGGGAGGTGGCTGGCGGCCGCGGGGGGAAGGAGGGCGGCTCTGGGCTCCAGCGGGGGCAGGGGGGTGGGGCCAGCTGGGGACTAGCCTCCCAGAGCCGGCGGGTCACCCGCCGCCCATGTTTGGAACTCTGTTTCGGGGCCACTCAGTTTCCCCTTCATGCCCAAGCCTCTATACCTGCAAGGCCCCTAGTCCAAAGCCATAAGCCCACCTCTACTCTAACAAGGCCTTGCGCCAGCTGTTTGTAGGAGCAAGAAATGTCCACCTTATATGAGTAAGTAGCACAGGAGTGTGAAACGTGTGAGACACGTCTCATGAAAGCCATTGCCACTTTGCCCCAAGACCTCTGAGGAAAAGTTAAAAAAACGGGGCATGTTTAGAGCTGAGAAGAGAAGACTGAATCTTCAGATATGTTAGGAGGCCTGTGATCAATTGTTCTTCGTGTCAAGAAGCAATGGGCTTAATCTGCAGCAAGGGAGATTTAGGTGAATATTAGGAAAAACCTTCCAACCATCAGGGTAGCTAAGCTCTGGAGCAGGCTTCCAAGGGGGGTTGTGGAATCCCTATCACTGAAGGTTTTTAAGAGCAGGTTGGACAAATGCTGGTCAGGGCTGGACTGGGTTTACTTGGTCCTGCCTCAGTGCAGAGGGCTGGATTTGATGACCTCTCGGGGTCCCCTACAGGTCTATGTTTCTATTGTTTCACACCTCGTAAGAGTTAGCTGTCCTGTGGAATGGTTGTCTCTGCACCAAGGGGGCATGAAATAAGAAAACAGTGCCCTAGTAGGTTGAAACCAGAGCTGGACAGGAAATATTTTTCTTCTCCTGCAAATTTTTTGGTGATATATATATAAAAAAAGTTTCCTGTCCTGAATTGGGACAAAAAGTCAAAATCCCTGAGTTTTCCATGAACTGAAAATCCATCCCCCAAATTTTGGTTTGGGTTAGTTGAAATGTGCTTTCAATCATTTCCAAAAGTTTTGTTTTGATTTTGGACCATCTTTAATGTTTTTAAACTCCAAGTAGCTTAAATAGCAAGACAAAAAGTCACTCCAAACTGGAATTTTTCCTTCTGAAAATATTGAAATGAGACATTTTAACATTTTCAAATCTTTTTTTCCCCAAAAAAGTTTCAACTCCACAATTTTTGTCAAAACCGAACCTTTCCCCTGACAATTTACAGTTTAGACACATTGGGATTTTCTGACAAAAATAAAAAAGACGTTTCCAAAAACTCCCAACCACCTCTGGTTGAAACCCTCCCCCAGCCCTCTGGAGAGGCGTGAAAACATTTCCCTGTGTTTACATTGTGGTTTGGTGTATCTTGTGCTGTGTAGTAGAAATAATGACCATGACATTGGGTACTATGTATTCATACAACACCTAGTACAATTAGACCATGAACTGGTTGGTCTCTAGGTGCTATCACAATATAAATGTTAAATAACATTTTTTATTTTTTTATTTTTTTGGTGGAGATCAAATGTTTTAGCTTTGCTTTGGAGTTTAACTGTCTGCTACTTGCTTTATCTAAAGACAGCACACTCATAGAAAAAGATAACGATCGTAACAATCGTTACTGTAGTGGAGCATGTCCCCATTATGCTAGTTGCTGTACAAACACCGAACAAAGAGACAGGCCCTACCCCAAAGAGCTCGGGTTCTGACACCGACTTTCCCATGTGATATGGGGCAATTATCACTTAACCCTACACTATTTCTAAGATACTGTTCTCAGTCACGAGCATTGGGTCTGCTTCCCCCCTTCCACCCGAGGGTCTCCTCCCATGGCAGTTTTCCCCCCTTGGGATGGGGTCCCAATCTGTCCCCAGCACGACGGGGTACGGCAGCCCATCTACTACCCCCACCCGTTGCCAGGCAAATCTGCCTCCAACCTTCAGGGGCACCTGCACCACGGGACAGGGCCTCCAATCCCCGAGGATGTATTCTAGCATAATTCGTCTCCCGGGGATAATCCAGTGCGGTTTCACCAGTCCACGCTGAATGAGGGAGCGGGCCAAGGCCGTATTGACAAACCCCTCTGGGGCGTCCTCCCCACCCGCACAGGGATGGTGGCCAGCCCTCGCCCGTTTCTTCTCTCCCCCACTCGTCCAACCACAAAATTCAGCAAGCCCCCACTCCATCACCGGGCAGTGCCGGGATTTGTGTCCTGGCTGCCCACAACGCCAGCAGACCAGTTGACCCAGGCACCTGGGGGCCCCCTTAACCTCCNCTGGGCTGATTTAGTTGGGTTTGGTCCTGCTTTGAGCAGGGGGTTGGACTAGATGACCTCCTGAGGTCCCTTCCAACCCTGAGATTCTATGATTCTATGATTCAGTCAGGGCCGGCGCTCCCATTAGGCGACCTAGGCGGTCGCCTAGGGCGCTGCTATTTTGGGGGCGCTTGCGCCCCCGCCGCCCGGAGAAATTTGGGGGCGGGACCTGCCGCCGCCGCTGTTGGGGGCGGGATTTCGGGGCGGGACCTGCTGCCGCCTAGGGCGCCGGCAAAACTGGTGCCGCTACTGCCCCCAGTCCAGGTCGCGGTCTATCCGCACCTCCCTTTGGGGGCATGTCCACCTCGACATACTCCTCCCTCATTTTGACAGCGGCCTCCATGGTCGTTGGCTGGTGCCTCCGGACCCAGACCCACATGTTCTCCAAGAGGCCCTGCACAAATTGCTGGAGAATCACCCGGTCCATTATTTCTCCCACCGTCTGGGTGTCAGGCCGTAGCCACTGTATAGCCCAGTAGGTCAATTTTGGGGCAAAAGCTCAGGGCCACAAACCCCCTATCCACCAGGCCGCCCGAAACTTTTGCCTGTACTTTTCGGATGGGTACTGTACTACCCATCTGGTCCAGGACAGTCGCCTTCACCGTCTCATCATCTTTGGCCTGGTCATTGCTTAAGGCCATATAGGCCGCCGGCGCCTCGCCGGCCAGATAAGGAGCCAACCTTAGGGCCCACGTCGCCTTATCCCAGCCCACGCCCATGGCTACCCATTCAAAAGTACATAGGAAGGTGTCAGGGTCATCGGCGGGGCCCGTTTTACAGAGACCCAACCCTGTTGCACGGTTTGCATCACCGCTCGGGGGACTCACCTCCCGGTGCAGGAGCAGCTGCTGCTTATTGGCCTACTCCCAGATGAAGTCCTGGAGGGTTTTTTGTTGTTCAGCCTGCCACGCAAGTAAGGCCTGCTGGGACTGTTGGAAAGTCTGCAGGGTCTTCTGCAGCTCCTCCTGCTGCTTACCAGCCACTGCACCCTGCCCTCCATTCGCTCACGTTGCCACTCCCTGGCGGTGGCTTTCGAGATCCCGGACAAGCCCCCATGTGTAACGGGGTGCTCACCGCGCCCTGCTGGGTTCAGCCTCCTGGCCCCGCTCCCCAATGAGGCAGGACCACTTCAAGCTGGTGCAATACCCGTGTCTTTATTCCTGTGTCCAGTCCCCACCACCAAGCTCCAACTATGTACAGATTATTTACAGGTTTGGCCTAACACAGGCCTCAGTGGCAACAGGCTCCAGGCTCCTGGCTCCTTCTGAGCCTCCTTCCCCCCCCCGGTCCCGTCCCCCCCTTGGACTCACTTCCTCCCAAGCTTTTAGCCCCTGTTAATGAGGCTGGCAGGTGTGGCCAGTTTCCAGGCCAGTCCTAGCTAGTGGCCCAGCCCCAACCCATTTCCCCTGATTGGGGCTGGGGTGGCAGGAGCTAATTAGGGCTTCCCCTGCAGTTCCCTGCCACAGAGACATAACAGCATACTGACTGGTGGATTGCATAGCACACTCCCTGTTTGTAGGCAGTGCTGTCCAAGTGAGTCTTTAGGACGGACTTGACTGAATCGAGGCTGGAGATCGAGACAAAAGGGGTATTGGAGCTGGCATCGTTTTGACAGGCACAGAGGGAATATGGAAGGACATTCGGCAGTACCTGTGCAATGAAGGGTCTTGAAGTCCAGGACAAGAAGTTTGCGTTTGATAGGCAGGGATATGGGAGAGAAAGTGCAAATTGATTCCAAGAGAGAGGGACATGGTCAAAGCAACAGGTGGGAATGTTGTATTTGGCTGTAGCTTTCTGGACAGACCGGATGAGGGTGAGGTAGCTATTGAGGAGGCTTGAGAGGAGGTGGTGTCAGTTGTCCCGGCAGAAGATGATCAGGATCTGAACCAGAGAATTAGCTGCCAGGATGGAGAGGAGGTGTTGGACTTTAGAAATGTAATGTATAAAGAAGCAGTGGGTCATGGTGATAGCTTGGATGTGGGGAAAGAAGGAGAAAGAGGAGTCAGAGATGACCCTGACCTAGCTGGCCATGAGGGACATGACCTAGCGGGACACGAAGAATGGTGGTGTGGTTAGTCACACTGGAGAATTGGAGCGATTTCAAAGAGGGATTTGGAGGAAAGGT
Source organism: Platysternon megacephalum (assembly GCA_003942145.1). Classification (NCBI taxonomy): domain Eukaryota; kingdom Metazoa; phylum Chordata; order Testudines; family Platysternidae; genus Platysternon; species Platysternon megacephalum. Next base: position 46,177 of record QXTE01000216.1, read on the forward strand.
GAGGTATTCAGGTTTGGCCATACTGAGTCTGTGATGGCAGCAGAACATCTGAGATGACATCACAGAGAGAGTGAGTACAGTGGAGTTGAACAGAGGATGACAGGTCCAGCATGGAGAAGAAGACTTGCAAGTCAGCCACATAGAAATATGTTAAAAAGAGAGACACAGAAAGATGAGGTCACCCAGTGATAAGGCGTAGATAGAAAGTAGGAGATGGCCAGGGACAGAGCCCAGGAGAACTCCCACAGAATGTGGTTACATCATATCGAATGTAGGTTTTTAAACCATACTCATCAGCATAGTATCTAAGCACCATGATATCTCATGAATAAAGAGGATGGACTGTGCTCCTGACACTGGTGGGGGGAAATACTTGAATAAAGCTGCAGGATAAATTCATGATAACCATAAGGGGGAAGTGTTCTTCCAGTGCCCATCATTGGATGGATCACTTATATTACAGGAAGAAGAAATCCCTGGAATTATTGGCATTCTTATTCCTTTTTTAAGTGCCATTATCAAAACAGGATTCTGGGCCATAGTGGGAATCTGAGGTCTGGGGTGGGTTGTTTTTTTGGGGTGGGGTGGGGGTTTAAGAACCACTATGTTGTCTGACTCTGTTTGGGTCGCTGTTGGTGTTGTCTAGCTAAGCCTTTTTGGCCTGGTGGAACGCCCAAGTTACAAGAAGAGTGAATTTGGTCCACTTAATTTTGGGCTCTCTGGTTTTGTTACAGTGGAGAAGGGGAGATGGAATGGCTGGCTACAGCCCAGCACTGGGAAATTATCTGGTTTTGCAAAAAGTAGTGGGCAGAGGTAGGAAACAGGAAGGCGGCCTAGCACTCCTGAGGTGAATAGTTCAGAAGTGGCCATGTATTATTTTGGAAGGGGTCACAAAGTAGGGTATAAATTCATGTACACCTTAAGTTTTGACCTCATAAAAATGACAAATGGCTAATAGTGCAGATAACAGAATTCATAAGGGAAATTTATTGGCCACTCTTGTGGTATAAATATATTTATACCATACTAGTGGGAAATAAAAATACATCAATAAATCATATTATATCTACAACTATACTAATAGCATGAGTAGCTATAGGTATAACCAACATTTTTATACCGGTAGACACCGCCTCTGGCAGAGTGCAAATAATAGCGGCATAATGCACTTTATTTTCATCAGTTAGAGATGGTCATGCATATCCCGTTTGTGAGTTATATAGATTGAGGCTTATGAGTTATGGCCCCTACCCCTGCACACGAAGTAGAAATGTACAATCCACTGCTACCCAATGTACTTTTAAAACAAAAGAGTAGCACAGCATCCAATTTACTTACCACCGAGGTTACGTCTACACTTCACACCCTGGCCCTGACTCAGGTTTGAGCCCAATCCCCACTTCCGTCCACACACACAAATCAGTCTGACTCAGATCAGCAAGCGCTCAGGACCCAGGTCCTAAGACCCTGCCAGGGCTTCGGGAGGGGTGGGGTGGATCAGAGCCCAAATCCAGCTGGGACTTAGGTCCAAGCCCTGTCATTTTGCAATGTGGACGCAGCTCAAGTGGCAGCTCCAAGTCAGAAGGTCTGCGTAGTGCAGTATGGACGTGTTAGCATAGCTGTGAGACCCGGATCCAGTGATTGTAAGCCCGGGTTTACAATGCAGTGTGGATGCTCAAGCGTGGGCTTGGAAACACTGAGTCCACAAGCCCAGGTTGACAATGCAGTATAGACATACCCTTAGAACCAGGGCCAGCCCACTGTTGGAGTAGCACCAGTGTAAGTCGGAGGAGAACTGGGCCAACAGTATTTATTTCATTAGTAACTTATAAAAGTAGGACTTGCTTTCAACCGACTTCATTAAAAAAAGTAGCCGTTTTCAACAACAAAGCTCCAGCTAGGGCCCTGATCTTGCAAACTATTCTATGCAAGCAGCCCCCTGTGCCTGTGTAGAAGCCCCATGGACTCCAGTGGGACTCCGTGAATTCAAGGGTTCACCAGTAGGGGGAGGTTGCTGGCTCGGGGCCTAGGTTAGGAAAGATACTAACGTCTCCCAAGGGTAGGGTGACCTGATAGCAAGTGTGAAAAATCGCAACAAGGCGTGGGGGGTAATAGGCGCCTATATAAGACAAAGTCCCGAATATAGGGACTATCCCTAAAAAATCAGGATATCTGGTCATCTTACCTCAGGGGGTTGTGAGGCTTGATTGATTATGGCTTGTGAAGAGTGTTTTTTTAATCCCCCACCCATGGCGGCCACCATAGAAATGCAAAGTCTTGTAACAAGCTTGTGGCCACGTGTGACCTTCACAGCTGTCTCTGGACTGAACACCACAGCATCTAAGGACCTGGTCCGATGCCCCTTTAAATCAATAGAAAGTCTCTCATTGACTTCAGTGGGCTATGGATCAGACTCCAAACCCACTTTATGATGCACAGCTGAGAAAATCTGAACAGAAAATCCAGCCGAAAGAGCATTGGCCCACAAACACGTTAGACAATTTGTTACACTTTCCTAGATTTCAAGGCCAGAAAGGACCATTATGACCATCTTGTCTGACCGCCTGCATCACACAGGCCAGAAAGTTTTAACAATGATTCCTGCAGCTAGCCTAAGAACTTATGGTTGAACTGGCGTGTTCCCTTTGGAAAGAGACCCAGTCTTTGTAAAGAATCCAGTGAGTGAGACTCGATCGCCCCCCTCAGTAAGTGGTTCTAATGGTTGATGAATCTCACTTACAAATCTGCATCTTGTTTGCAGTCTCGGCTTTGCTGACTTCAACTTCTGCCCACTGGATCTTATTATGCCATAGCATAGTGCACTAAACAACCCTTCTGATACCTTGCTACTGTGTAGGTAATTATAGCCCATGAACAAGTCACTTCTCCGCCTTCTCTTCACGACGCTAAATAGATTGAGTTCCTTTACTTTCTCATTGCCAGGCGTGTCTTCCAGACCACGAATCCTTCCGGTAGCTCATCCCTGAATTCTCTCCACTTCTTCGACATTCTTTATTCAGTGCGGACAATCGAACTGGGCACTTCAGTTCACAGAGGCCTCACCAATGCAATATACAGACGTAATATCTCCTCCCTACTGCCGCTCGATATTCCCCTATACATACATCCAAGGATCATGTTAACCTTTTTGCCACCGGATCACACCGGAAGCTCCTTTTCATTTGGCTGTCAACAATCATACCTAAATCCTTTTTGGAGTGACTGGTTTTCTGGATGATTGCTCCTGGAAGAGCTGGGAGTACCATGAAAAGTTAAGGCGGTTGTGACTTCTCTGATCACTGGCGTTGCTGCAGCATAGAAAAGGTCACAGGCTCATCTGGAAGAAGCCCGTACCCACTTTCTACTGGGCGATTGCAAGGAGCTGGGTGGTAATTACTAGGTTATTGATACAATTGGGAGGATGTAAGTGGGAGGAGCCGGAAGCAGAGGGAGGAGCTCAGACTGGGAGTTGTATGAAGCCGCGTGGAAAGCTCTGGCTGCAATATGCCTGTGTCCTGTTCTGTCTGCAGAAGAACTGTGGACTCAAAGGTGCACGAGGTGAAAGGGAAATGGGTTCTGCGTGTTTATGACTGTGAGGTGACAGTTGTCCATCGTTTTCCATTTTAGGACCCTGCTTTCAATTGCTTATAACGTTGCCCAAATGTCACTGTTTGGGGCTGAAAGTTTCCACAGCTGTGTTGGCCTGAGGCTGAATTGCTTTGGCAAATTTCAGCAACAATGGCTCAGCTGTTTCCAAGAACGAGACTGAAAAATTCTTATAGCCATTTGGTTGAGAAGCTCCAGCACCATCATCCTTTGGGGCGGGGGCTTGAAATTTGGGAGGGGGAATTACCTGCATGTCAGGGACATTTAAATTGCTTAATTCAGCCATTCCCTGACTTCTGAGTGTTTGACTTTGCAATGTTAGCATTCTTTTCCCAGACCTTTTATTTTTCCTGCAGTTTTTATAACAAGTAACAGGTGCCAGCCGCAAAGGAGATAGAATCTAATCCAAAACTCATTGAAGACCATGACAAGATTACCATTGAAATCAATGGGCTTTGGATCAGACCCATACAGAGGCCTTAGGTTTTCCAGACGTGTATCATTACAATATCATTCATCAGCACTAAATTCACTTTGAATCAAATAAAATAAATCGCTTCTTCTCTTTATCTCAGGTTTCAGTGACTACAGATTTTCACCAGGGCTGTGATTTATGTGGTANGGGGGGGGGGGGGCGGCGAACCAGAACCCCAGATCTAAACACCCCCTGAGCCAGAGCTCGAGCTGAACATCCTGGCTCGAGCCCATCTGTATTGCACAGACAAGCTGCACCTTCCCTACAGAAAGCTTCAGTACCCAGTGTGACAAACACCGCATTTGTCTCCGGCCCAAATATTTGCCCGTCAAGAGGAAACAAATCAAAGGCAATTGTTCGGTGATTAAATGAGCCCTTTGCCTTTGGAGGGCTGATCAACTTAAAATACCATTGAGACATAGTCTAGGTGTGAGGCTAATCAATGAAAGCATTCTCTATAGCAGTGTTTCTCAACCTCGGGGTCCGGGGTCGCGGGACAGGTTGAGAGTGGTTGCAACAGGGCCAGCATTCAGGGGTAAGAAGCAGAGCATTTGCCAGGGGGCCTGTGAAGCTAATTTACATGTTTCAGCCCCGGCCGGCTGACCCCAGGCCCTGGTCCCAGGAAGTGGGGCTCAGAGCCAGGCTTGGGCTTCAGCTCCATCGCCCGAGGCTGAAGCCCAAGGGGGGGGGGGGGGGG
>QXTE01000216.1:51348-185917 GCA_003942145.1 Platysternon megacephalum
TATAGATGGTGTGGAAGAGGCCTGGTTTTAAGGGCTGCTTAATGAGTTGTTACTCTGAGGTGCTAGCTACATTAGAGAAACCCTCTAAGCTGAGGCTAAAGATGGTTGTGTGGGTGAGGCTCTGGCTGGAGACCCAGAAGATGTGGTTCAGTTCCTGGCTGTACCGCAGACTCCCGCAGTGACCTTGGGTCAGTCACCTCATTGCTCCGTGCCTCAGTTTCCCTTTCTGTAAAATGGGGGCTAGCAATAAGTCTATTCTTTCAGCTCAACAGGAACACAATTTGGATGAAGTGACAAAGCACGGGTCCCTGGTCAGAAGCGAGAAAAATCCAAGCTGGAAATATACCTGAACAGCCCGCGTGTTTTGAAAAAATGCTCCTTCCACCTCAGACACAGCCCTTTCACAAGGTGCGTGGGAAGAAGGCAACGTTCTGAATACTGGAGATCGGGTGATATCTACTGCCCAACTCATAAATAGGAAGTGTTTTGAGCTGGATCCAAACTTTCTGATCTTACTTCTCTAAGGGGGAGGGGGGTGAACCAGAACCCCAGATCTAAACACCCCCTGAGCCAGAGCTCGAGCTGAACATCCTGGCTCGAGCCCATCAAAGGCAATTGTTCAGTGATTAAATGAGCCCTTTGCCTTTGGAGGGCTGATCAACTTAAAATACCATTGAGACATAGTCTAGGTGTGAGGCTAATCAATGAAAGCATTCTCTATAGCAGTGTTTCTCAACCTCGGGGTCCGGGGTCGCGGGACAGGTTGAGAGCAGTTGCAACAGGGCCAGCATTCAGGGGTAAGAAGCAGAGCATTTGCCAGGGGGCCTGTGAAGCTAATTTACATGTTTCAGCCCCGGCCGGCTGGCCCCAGGCCCTGGTCCCAGGAAGTGGGGCTCAGAGCCAGGCTTGGGATTCAGCCCCATCGCCCGAGGCTGAAGCCCAAGGGGGGGGGGTCATAACTTTTTTTTAAGTCCAAAGGGGGTCGCCAGCACCAAAAAGGTTGAGAAACACTGCTCTATAGCATCCATTGCACGCTCTAATTCCTGATTATAGCGAAATATCAATTCACCCCGACACTTAGTGTACGGAGCCTTTCAAATTTTACCCTTAAATCTCTTATTTCCCTCAAGTTATTATCAAGTGAGCACCTCGTTTTCTTTCTTCGTAGGTGCAACTTCTGCTTTTGGCAGCAGTATGGTCTAGGGCAGTGGTTCTCAAACTANAGCACCAAAAAGGTTGAGAAACACTGCTCTATAGCATCCATTGCACGCTCTAATTCCTGATTATAGCGAAATATCAATTCACCCCGACACTTAGTGTATGGAGCCTTTCAAATTTTACCCTTAAATCTCCTATTTCCCTCAAGTTATTATCAAGTGAGCACCTCGTTTTCTTTCTTCGTAGGTGCAACTTCTGCTTTTGGCAGCGGTATGGTCTAGGGCAGTGGTTCTCAAACTAGGGCCGCCGCTTGTTCAGGGAAAGCCCCTGGCAGTCCGGGCCAGTTTGTTTACCTGCCGCGTCCACAGGTTCGGCCGATCCTGGCTCCCACTGGCTGTGGTTCGCCGCTCCAGGCCAATGGGGGCTGCGGGAAGCGGCGCGGGCCGAGGGATGTGCTGGTCGCCCTTCCTGCAGCCCCCATTGGCCTGGAGCGGCGAACCGCAGCCAGTTGGATCCGCAATCGGCCGAACCTGCGGACGCGGCAGGTACAAGCCGGCCTGGCCCGCCAGGGTGTTTACCCTGAACAAGCGGCGGCCCTAGTTTGAGAACCACAGGTCTAGGTGATAGCGCACAGGCTTGGGAATCAGACCTGGTTTCTAGGCCGTTGTTTGACATTGACTTGCACAAGGCACTGAACCTCTCAGTTTTCCCATCTGCAAAATGGGGATAATGATACCCATGTCTGTAAAGTGCTCCTGAAAAACAGCTTGATTCGGGCCTATTGAACTGAGTGGCAAAGTTCCCGTTGCTTTCCACAAGAGAAACATTGGCTATGTAAGTGATTGGTGCTATATGTAAGAAAGATCTTTTATTCGTTTTTCTGCTTCGTGAGTTCAGCACAGCAGCTGTCCAAAGCCTGGCCTTGTTAAGTCTTCTCCATGGGCTGCACCACCCGGATAGGACTTCAAAGCCTTGCCTTGTCTAAGATACACAGACGGCAATAAAATATAATTATTAAAATTCCAGCACACACTTCTCCCCGTGGGGAGAGGAAGCAAGAACATAGATCTGACAGCTGTGTAGTCACTCTGCTTAATGCATAACTGGAAGGTGCCCAGATTCTACGGTGTATTCTGTGTGGAATAGAACAGATCCTTTAGCCCTCACTGAAAATCCCACTCCCAAGTTTTAACATGGATAATAACCCACGGGTAACGTTCCTTAGCCCCTCCACCCAGGAAACAACAATAGCTTCTCATTAAGGCCCTGAATAGGGTGACCAGACAGCAAGCGTGAAAAATCGGGACAGGGGTTGGGGAGTAATAGGAGCCTATATAAGAAAAAGACCCCAAAATTGGGACTGTCCCTATAAAATCGGGACATCGGGTCACCCTAGCCCCGAACTAAAGCCCAGTGAAGTCAATGGAAAGATGTCTGTTGACTTCAATGGGCTTTGGATCGAGCCCAGAGAGATTTTGGCATGAAATTCACCCCAGGCAGAAGGCCAGCACAAGACCTATGAACCCCTTAAGGTTCCATGTAAATCCTCTACGCAGGACATACCCCCGATGCCTGTAAATGTCACCCGTGAAACCTAATGCTGTTGCTGCACAGCAGAAAATGAGAGCAATTACTCTGCTAATACTATAGCTGAGAGAGCAGCAAATTACATTGTCTGCATCTGAATCCTTTCCCCAATTAGTTACTTTAAAAAAAAAAAAAAAAAAGATGTTTATCATGATCAAATTCATCTGTGTTCCACCGTGGATTGAATTTATGCACAGTGCCCAATCTGCACCCTGCCTGGTAATTTAATTTGTATAAGCGAAGGTTCATAAGGACGTTATCTTGTGGGTTTTTCCCCCCCCTCTCTTTAAAAGCAATCTGTACTTTTAATTTGCTGCAGGCTTTGGAAAAGAAGGTGTAACTTCAGCGCCAGACTAATTAAAACTTACTCCTGCATAGGCAGCTAATCAGCTCAGCTCCAAAGTGGGTGGTCTAAAAAGTGAGTTTAGCAGACCAGACAATGGTTTTTCCCAGTCGGGGTTTAAATTTGAATTGAATAAGGCACTACAATACCGTATGTCTTCGTTGAGCAACTGCCCGGATTAGCAGCGGCACCTTTTTACAGGGTGATTTCATTTTTATTAGCTGCTGCCCTTGTTTGGTAAGAGGGTAAGGGATGAATTTGAGCCAAGGGATTCAGATGTGGATTTTGACCCCACCGGTTGGATTTTCAAACGCTCACAGCTCTGAGCTAATTGCTCCCATCAGCATAGATGCAGTGCAGGGTGCTTTTGAAAACGTTGCCCTACAAGGTTTGGGTCAGTTTGTTACGAAGACAGATGCCATGTGCAAATTTCTGAGCGGGTTCTGTATTGCGAACCTCCCACCTTCGGACGTTGCTTGGGTCCAGCTGAACAAAGGACAGCCTAGGGGTTGCACTTCCGCTCTGACTTAGCAACTCCCCAACCCTCTTGCCTGCACTCCCCCCGGAGTGGGAAGAAAACTCACCCTCAGCCTGTAGCCTGGGGGCAGCTTCATCAGCAGCTCCCCATTGACAACTGCTTTAAAGGGGAAGGGGCTTTCAGCAGGTTAAATTCCTCCCGTACCCAGAGAATAATAAGGCCAACCCTGGCAGGTGGGAGGGTTGCCGGGCATCTGGTTTTCGACCGGAACGCCCGGTCGAAAAGGGACCCTGGTGACTCCGGTTGGCACCACTGACCGGGCCGTTAAAAGTCCAGTCTGTGGTGCAGCTGGGGCCTGGGGCTAAGGCAGACTCCCTGCCTGCCCTAGCTCCGCGTGGCTCCCAGAAGTGGCCGCCAGGTCCCTCCAGCCTCTAGACGCAAGGGCGGCCAGGGAGGCTCCGCGCGCTGCCCCCACTCCGAGGGCCGGATCTGCAGCTCCCATTGGCTGGGAACCGCAACCAATGGGAGTTGCGGGGGCGGTGCCTGCGGGTGTGAGGGCAGCGCGTGGAGCCTCCCTGGCCGCCCATGTGCCTAGGGGCTGCACTGCAGGGACCTGGCAGCTGCTTCCTGGGAGCCGTGGTAAGTGCCACCGGGACCCCGCACCTCAACTCCCTGCCCAAGCATGGAGTCCCTTCCCACACTCAAACTCCCTCCCAGAGCCCACTCCCCCCAGCACCCCAACCCCCTGCCCCAGCCCCCTCCTGCACCCCAAATCTCTCATCCCTGGCCCCACCCCAGAGCCTGCACCCCCAGCCGGAGCCCTCACCCCCCCTCAAACCCCCTGCCCCAGCCCAGAGCCCACACCCCCAGCCAGCGCCCACACTCCCTCCTGCCCTCCTAACCCCTCGGCCCGAGCCTGGAGCCCCCTCCTGCACCCCAAGCCTCTCATCCCCGGCCCCACCCCAGAGCTCACACCCCTCTCCTGCACCCCAGCCCCCTGCTGCAGCCCCCTCCAGCACCCCAAATCTCTCATCCCTGGCCCCACCCCAGAGCCTGCACCCCCAGCCGGAGCCCTCACCCCCCCCTCAAACCCCCTGCCCCAGCCCAGAGCCCACACCCCCAGCCAGCGCCCACACCCCCTCCTGCCCTCCTAACCCCTCGGCCCGAGCCTGGAGCCCCCTCCTGCACCCCAACCCTCTCATCCCCGGCCCCACCCCAGAGCTCACACCCCTCTCCTGCACCCCAGCCCCCTGCTGCAGCAGCCCGGTGAAAGTGAGTGAGAGCGGGGGAGAGCGAGCAATGGAGAGAGGGGGGATGGAGCGAGCGGAGGTGGGGCCTCGGAGAAGGGGCAGAGTCTCTGGGAAGGGGCGGGGCAGGGGTGTTCGGTTTTGTGCGATTAGAAAGTTGCCAACCCTAGCAGGTGGCTGCACCCTAATGTAAGGCCCGGTGGTCAAGGCAATAGTCTAGTATTTAGGAGACCTGTGTTCAAATCCCTACTCTACTATAGGCTTCCTTTGTACACGTTATTTAGGCCCAGATCCTCAAAAGGAGGTAGGCACCTAAATCCCTTTGAGGGTCTAGGCCTTAGTCTTGCTGTGCCTCAGTTTCTCATCTGACTAATGGAGCTAATAGCACTTCCCTACGGGCCAAGGGGGTCGTGAAGAAAAATACCTCAGAGCGAAGAGGGTCAGATAAGTACTTTAGGTAGATGCTGTCCTCCGCTCACTTTAAACCCAAATTTACATCTGCTGCACCCTGGTGCCAGCCTCTTAGTGGAAACGCGTGACGCTGCCAGCGCAGAATCAGGCTTTGCGATCAGACAGGCTCTCTGGGAAAGGAACAAATGGGACCTTGCGTATCCTGTGTGTCTCCTTTCCAGGCGTTACGTGCCGCGTCACCCCCAACCTGGCTGAGAGCAGAATGAAGGAGCTGATTAAAGCCTGCGTATGCGGGGGGTGGCTCGTTGGGAGTGACACGCAAGCTTGCAGCACACCACTCTGTTCCTTTAAGAAAGGAGGGGCGTGAGCATCTGCTGCCAAAATCTTAGCCAGGCCCCCAAACTGGCAGACCACACCCAAGTGGGTAGGGGAGGCGGGACCTTACCTGTGGAGGGGTGGGCTTGTGGGTCGCACACTGGATGGGGCTGTGGGCTATCAGGGTGCTGACACAGTCTGCTTGGAGGGGGGGGGACTTTAGGCAAGACTCTGTAGGCCCCAGGCCCCCGGCTGTCACATGGGAGGAATACCCTCGCAGGGGCGGTAAGAGGCTAGGGGAGTAGCTCCGATGCTGTGTCAATAAGCACCACAGAATAATAATCCCTAGCTCCTACCTCGCACGTGTCATCCCGAGCCCTCAAAGCACTCTACAGAGGAGGAAGGAGCATTGCCCCCATTTCACAGATGGGCAAACTGAGGCACTGAGCAGTGAAGTGACTTCCCCAAGCTCACCCAGAACCAGGATTAAAACCCATGGCTCCCCAACCCCTGTCCAGTGCTCTGTCCGCTAAGCTACACTCCAACGGAGGGCCCACTTTCCCCATTGGGGGCTGTTGGTGCTTTGCGACCCCTCTTCCAGCCAAGCTCTTGAGCCTGTGGGGATGAAGACGTAGGGAGCGGCTCCTTGCCCCTGCTTATCCCCCATTTTCACAATGCAGGGTGGGGTTAATCCTCAATCCTCCTCTGGTTCACGCACCCTCCTTCCCCAGCTCCTGCCCTCCAACTCCTCCTCCGGCCCCCCCACCTCTATTCCCCTCCGCTGCCACCACCATTAACACGGGCGAGGAGAAAGAAAGGCAGGGGAATGACTGATTGCCACTAAGAAAAGAAAGATTTATTAGTGTTTATCCAGAAATACCGGCTAGCCTGCTGCTGAGCCAACTGAGCACAGCAGGCTGCAGATTGGGGATTTGCACCAACTCCGTTCCAGGCAAGGCCATTTATCAAGCGCCCGGGAGAGAGGGCGAGGGAGGGGAGAGCGGCCTGCGTGGGCCCAGCGACGAGGCAGGACGCGGGGGGCTCGTGCAACAGCAGCTGGGGGCCCAGCTCAGCGTACGGTTTGTGTCCCCTCGTGCACACTCCGGCGCCTTTGCCGCTGCAGCCCGGGCTCGGCGTCTCCCTGGCGCTGTCTCTTGCTTTCTCGCGCTCTGACTTCAGCCCGGGCCGTGCGATCATTTTTCTCCCTCGGACTCGCTGAAGCAAGCAAGACATGTCAGCGCCTGATGAAACCCCATTTTCACTGATTAGCTCCCTTAAAAATATTTCATTTATCAGTGCCAAGATTTAAGTACTTCCCACTTGCGGGCAGCAGAGTGTGTCCTGTTGACTATGTAACACGTCAATTTACATTGGCAGTGACAATGTTATAGCAAGCGCTAATGTCCTCTCTTTCCTCCTAGCCGCCCCCCTCCCCTGCCCCACAACTCGAGACCAGCAAAGCTTAGGCCTATTTTATGTCGGCACTGCCTTCTTCTCATCGGCTGAAAGAAAAGAAAGAGGGAGGGAGTGGGGGTCGGGGAGGGGAGCTGAAGAGAAGCCCTGATGTGGCTCTCTCTCTGTGTTAGTCATTTGCAAAGTCATAAATTTCAATTTCCTCCCACTCGGTTCCATTATTACCTGGGCCTCAAACAACTTTTGCACTCATTTATTCACAAATAGAAATGCAATTTCCTCTGATATTTTGCAAATGATACCTGGATGGAACTCCATTTATATTTTGCCAAAAGAGTTATTTTTCCTCCTTTGGGTTTTTGTTTTTTTTTATAAACACCTTTATTTGCATCTCATGTGTTTGGTCCCCCCCCCGCCCGCCCCTTCAGCATATTAGCAAACTCACGCAAAGGAGACATTCACTTTGCTTTATTTCCCAATGTCCTGCTAAAGCTTTTTAAGACACTGGGGGTTTTTTTTTTCTTTAAATACCGAAAGGGCGGAGGTGGGTGGAAGGGGGCAGGGAGTACGGGGCTGTCGGCTTTGCGAATGTACAAAGACAGAACGGCAACATTAAGGCCATGGAGTATCGCGTCGGCTGAAATGAATAGGCCGAATTTACAGGGCGCTGGAAAAACGGTGGATGAAAGAAATCGAATCAAGCCCGGCTCCATTTTTCAAGCTTGCTGACAAAGTGCATTAAATGAAAAGGATGTTTTTGGAGCCCTGTCTCTGTCAGAAGCTAGCGTTCAGCTGAGGCATTGGCTTAACGGCACATACCTGGCCCTGCTCCCGCCTGAAATTTGATCGCAAAGAAGGGGGAGGTGAAGCAAAGAAAATGAGAAATCCAAGATCAAACTTTTAGGGAAATGTAGCCAGAATAAAAGGTGCGGTGAGGATATGTAAGAACATGTCTAATGCCAGATCCCAGGGGCCAGCTCTTCAATGAGCGTAGATTTATGCAAGTTTTGGATCTGGCCAGTTTGCTTAAATGCTGCTCCATGATACAGAGCTCGACATAAAAATCCTCATCCTACCACAAATGTGAAAAATAATATGGCTACATCATGACGATTAGGATATTTAGAGACGGGGGTTAGAAATCTTGAATGAGACTCAAGCCCCTGGTTTGGGTACCTTTGCCTACTTCAAATCACAAACTGTTGGTTTCCCATTAAAAATCCCAAATCAGCTTTATAAATAAAAACTGAGATGAACAAACAGCTCTGAAAACTCATTGTTGAAATACTTTGAAGGGGGCCAGATGACTCAGGAAGACTTTGCTATCTGATGACTCGCTGGTGGCCATTATGAAATGAGCTGTTAACTTCATGAATCATCAGTGCCTAGAGGACAAGGGTCCCCATCCGAACTAGGGGCCGGGTGGGAAGTCTCAGCAGATGAGCCCAGAACTGAATTACTCCCTAGCTCCTAGAGTGTGGTTCTTCTAGCACAAGGTTGAGATCCACAGGCAAGGAAAGTGGAGCAACATCCAGTGTCTTCTGCAGTCCTGGAATTCCCAATTTTTCCCCATTCATGGCTCTCCTGTCCCATTCACTCAGCATACACACAAGGGTGGCACAAGCCAATCTGCTTTGAAAGTGGCTTCCCCAACTTCCAACACCCACCTACGCCCAGGGGAGAAACAATTGTGGATGTAGGAATCACGCTAGGCATAACTGTGTCCAGTAGGACCGTAACTACCTACCTGTGAGCTGTAGGGACTGGAGATGGGCCTAAATTGCTAAGACCTGATCTGAGTGTTTGTCCATATTCAGGGGCATCTGAGCCCTTCGCTAAGGGCTATCATGCCCAAGGGTCTGTGCCCAGAAGGGGGTGCTGTAGAAAAGCTGCCTCCATGGCACCAGCCCCACCTCCCCATGACCACTCTTCATGGTTGAGGATCCATGTGTATGGGGAAGGAGTTGAGGCAAACTCTGGGCATCATTTCCCACGGCAACCAGAGGGGAATCTGTGCGAAAGGTTAATATGCTGCCAACAGAGGCCCCATTCTGTGTCTTAGACCCTCCCTTCAGTGGGGGCTTGGAGGGACTGTCCCAGACTTGGGAGCCCCCTGACAATGTGTCTCCAAAGGACCCACATTCCTAGGAACCTAGGTGTGCAGGAGACTCGGGCTTCTGCACTACTTAATCCTCACATGGGGGCATTGCATGTGGGTCAGCATCCTCTGTATGCCACATATGGCTCTGCAGAGCTCTGAGCAGGACAGCACAGACCAACCCCATCACTGCAGCCAGGTCAGGGGGAAGCATCCCTCCCTTCAGATACTGGATCTGTGCGCAACACGGGCTGAATTTCACCCGACTGCAGTTCGTTTCCACTAGCCCAGATTCTGCTGGCGCCAGGGCCGGCGCTCCCATTAGGCGACCTAAGCGGTCGCCTAGGGCACTGCTATTTTGGGGGTGCCTGAGCCCCGGCCGCCCGTAGAAATGTGGGGGCGGGACCTTCCGCCGCCGCTGTTGGGGGCGGGATTTCGGGGACGGGACCTTCCGCCGCCTAGGGCACCGGCAAAGCTGGCGCCGCTACTGGCTGGCGCACCCTTGTAAATCTGGAGTCGCTCCACTGAAGTCACACTGGATTCACACCGGTGTAAATGAGATTCGAATCTGTCTTCGTTAAAATTTCTCTCGGTTAGTGCTGAGAGTCTGGTTTGATTTTTAGTACTGTCAAAGCCAAAACCCAAGCACTGGTGCAGCCTTGACCTCAGCCTAATCTGGATCCTGCTCTTGTATCCCACCCAACTCTGGTTTCTGCTACACATAGCATGTGCCAGAGCAGAGATCATGCCATTTGTGTCCTGCCTGAGCTCTTTATCAGACATTATTTTGGCTCCATAGGTTTCCAGATAACTCAAGTCATTCTTGTTACTGCTGCTGAAGCCAATGCAAGGATCTCCGGGTTGGCGTTCCTTCTCAAGAGACTTTAAATAACTGTACATTTAACTAAATCCTGGCACCATAATCTGTAGAGAGGCCAGATTAATTATCTTTAGGAAATTATTTTAGCAAATTCCACCTCCCCAGATCTCCCTCCCCAAGGTTAACGATACTGGGAAATACTAAAGGCTACACGTCCAGGAGATTCCCCTGTTTTGCTCATTGGCACAGGGATATTTCCACCTAGAATGCTGCATCCTTTCCTAGAAGAGAACTGAATGTGCCCAAGGAGGCACAGCGGGGGACTAACAGCCAATATAGTCTTATGGCTTTTGACCCGTTGCAAGGGAGATAGCGTCAGCCTGTTCCCTAATACAGGATAATATTGCTCAGTCTAGCCAAACGTATAGCAAAGGATGTGAGTAACACGGCCCCTGGCTCATACTGGCGCCACACTGGCTGTACACAGGGGACCAGATCCTCAGGTGGTGTAAATGGGCATTGCGTTATTGACTTCAGCGGACCTGGACCTGCTTATAACTGCCGAGGGTCTGACCCTCGTTAGTTTTAGTGTCAGTCGTTATGATTTTCTGCAGGTAAGTGGTACATTAGCGGTTAACTGCTGCCTCTTAGAGTCTGCCTCAGTCTGCAGACCTACAGACTAATAAGGTGAGACATCACTGTGGAATAAAGATGCACTGACTTTATCGCTGCACAATATAGCTGACAAACTATCCGGGAGCCCTGCTCCTTTCATAAGCAAAATCTGCCCCAGGGGAAAAAACTGGATAATTGTCCAGTACAGGATTTCTTGCTCAGTCCTTTGAACATCTATAATATATGGAGATATACCTATCTCATAGAACTGGAAGGGACANACAATATAGCTGACAAACTATCCGGGAGCCCTGCTCCTTTCATAAGCAAAATCTGCCCCAGGGGAAAAAACTGGATAATTGTCCAGTACAGGATTTCTTGCTCAGTCCTTTGAACATCTGGTACTGGCTGCTGTGCTCTATGGAATCATAGTCTGTCTGAAACATGAGGCATTTATTAAAGGAAATTGCTACAATTACAGACACAAACTGGCTTCCACACAACTTTAGTTCCAACTTTGCCTGCCTTGTTTACCAGCAATCACATTCTAAACACCACACAGAGACATCTAGTGGCTGAATAATATACTGCAAGTAAATATATTATACTGGTGGCTGTCCGAAACAGGATGCAAAACTTACTGCCTAGTGGTCTGACCCAGAATGGCAACTCTCATGTTTCCATTATGTGGCTGTTTTCTGCTAAGAACAACAACAGCAAAAAAGGATTGTCCTCAGACCCATCAAACTCATTTTCACTTGTGGCCTGGTGTAGAATTTGAACTTGGAGCTACAGCGATTAAAAGCCTAGCATAGTAACGCGTGTACTTTCCTGTGCCCTGAGAATTTATTAACATTCAGTCAATGAGAAATAGCCGTATATACACTGTACATATGTACAATCTGAAGGTAAGGGTGTGCTTTGCTTTAATATATTTTTGCACGTATTAGCCTACAGTATCTGCCTGTTTTCTGACTCCCTCAGAAGTCATGGTGTGATACAAATTTCCTGAGCTAGTAACCACAGAAAGGAGCTAAGCTGCAGTGCCATGGAGAACAATGGCAATAACTGATGGAACAGTCCTGTTGGTGAACCAGAGGATGTTTGTTAGCTATTAAGCTTGACCACAGGTGCCTGTTTTATTTTTATTAGCTAGCTGTGCATGGGAATTCCCATTCACCCACGTTTGCACTGTGATAACGCTTCTGGCTTTAAAAAAAAATAATCTAGGCGTCCCTTTTTTTTCATCCATCGACCTAAAAGAGATTTACCCAGGCAAGTAGGTGTTATTCACCTCATTATATCAATGGGGAAATCGAGGCACGGAGAAACATGTGACTCACTCAAAGAAGTCACAGCCTGGAATAGAAACCAGGCTGCTCTCAACTCCCAGGTCGATGTCCAATCCTGTTACAGCCGTGGCCAGACACATACGATTGGCCTTAGAAGAAGAAAACAGTCACACAGAGGAAAAAAGCACAACCTTTTTGTTCTGATTGACTTTGCTGTAACATCGGCGCAGGCTGTTCAGAAATATCAGTGTCTTCTATGCTTGTACTGATACAGGAATAGTACAATGCCCAGATACCGTGGTGATGGGCACCTTACACATACATGTAAACTCTGCGGCGGTGACCAGCTTTTATCAGTTGTCATCATCGTATCTTTATCTGAAGCAGTTAATGCTCTGTTATGCTGTTGCTGTGCTGAGCCTACCATGCTGACCAACAGTCTCATTGGTTCTTTGTACTTCTCTGGGTCTGTCTGTCTCCCTCTGTGGTCTCTTGTCTTATACTTAGACTGTAAGATCTTCAGGCAGGGACTGTCTTTCTGTTCTGTGTTTGTACAGCGCCGAGCACAGGGGGGTTCTCGACCATGGCTGGGGCTCCTAGGTGCTACCTCAGTACAAATAATCATTAATAATCTACAACACGGTAATTACAAAGTCAGATGCGGTAACATTCGCAAGTTTCCTAGTGAAGAATGTGGTGTGTAACCAGGGCCGGCGCAACCCATTAGGCGACCTAGGCGGTCGCCTAGGGCGCAGCTATTTTGGGGGCGCCGGCGCCGCGGCCGCCCATTCAAATTTGGGGGCGGGACCTTCCGCCGCCGCTGTCGGGGGCGGCATTTCGGGGGCGGGACCTTCCGCCGCCTAGGGCGCCGGAAGAGCTGGCGCCGCTACTGTGTGTAACTCATATCGCCACTCTCTGGGCCTGACCAACGCCAAGGGAGAGGTTCCCACTTACGGCCATAGTGGTTGGAAGGGGCTCTGGAACATGAGTCGCGTGAGGATGTGGCTGCAAGACACAGGGGAGAATGCTGCCTCGTCACCAGCTGAGGATCACATACGCTTCAGCCCATGGAGCTGGGGCTGCCACCCCCTCTGGCAAGAGTATGGCCGCTGAATTAGTTCATTATTGAGAGACCAAGAACCAACATAGAGACAGTTCAAGTACCGGAAGGTCATTCCTTCTTCCTTTGATAGAAATATGTACAGTGTGTAGATAGACAGCGAGGCTACCTCTGCACTGTGAGTTAGGGGTGTGATTCCCCAGCTTGGTCACAAAATCTGAAACCGGACGAGTTATATTTATGTTACTGTATGGCCTTAGGGACCTTGATAATGAACCCAGGCCCCATTGTGCAAGGTGCTGTACAAACAGGGGGAGGGGATAGCTCAGTGGTTTGAGCATTGGCCTACTAAACCCAGGGTTATGAGTTCAATCCTTGAGGGGGCCACTTAGGGATCTGGGGAAAAATCCAGTACTTGGTCCTGCTATTGAAGGCAGGGGGCTGGGCTCGATGACCTTTCAGGGACACTTCCAGTTCTATGAGATAGGTATATCTCTCTATATTATTATTATTATAACACAAAACTAAAAGACAGTCCCTGCTCTAAAGCACCTTTCTCTTTCTTCTCGCTCCCTGTCTGGCTCTTCCCTCCAGCTTTTCGCCAGCTAGGCTCTATCAGCACTTAAACCAGGAATCGCCTGGTTCTTCTCAGGTGGGTCTCAACCTATAACCAGGGTCAGCTTAGCCCCAGGATCTCCAGCCTATGGGGCAAGCCCCCCTGTTAGAGCACCAAAATCCTATTCGGAATTAGGCCCACACATATCGTTAAAAATCTGGGCCTTCATTTCTCTGGGCCTCCCCATCTGTAAAATGGAGATACTGCTCCTTTGTCTCTCTTTTGTTTAATGTAAGTTCTCAGCAGTCGGGACGGTGTCTTACTATGTGCAGCACATGGCACAATGGGACCTGTTGGTGCCACCGAAATCCGAATAACCAAACCAAACAACAGTCTCATGCGGTTTCAGCAGCAAACCAGGTGAGCACGGCAGTTTTGCTCTGGGATTTTGAGCCCATTCCACAGGAAAGTCACACTGTTTGTGGGGTGCAAGACTTGAACCCCACGGAGTAGGAAGAAGGAGACCGTTTGCATGAGCCCCAGGAAATGAGAGCAGCTGAGGTTTTCTGAGCTCTGCTATGGACCTCTGGTTTTGGAGTTTTTTCCCCTCCCGTGTTTTTTAAGCTTAAAAAAAAATGCTTCATTTCTCTCCCTTCCTCATTCTCCTGAAATCCATAAAGCTATAATTAAAATGTCACCATGAGACTGCTCAATATTTGTCAAAAGTAGGATTGTGGCAGGTACAGTTTGGGATCCAGATTCCAAGCGAACGTAAGTTTCCCTCGCTCCATGGACTTCAATGGAATTATGCTGATTGACACCCACCAAGGATCCGGCCCTGGGATTTTTAGTTTTCTTGCCCATCTCTGAATATCTAAGGGGCCAGTTGAGAGGCACATTTTCATTTTGGACTACGGCAGTCAAAAAAACCCAAACCTAGATTTTTAACAAAGGCTGCGTAGCCACATTTTATTTTTGGTTAAAGAAATGTACATTTCAATTGATAGAATCTTCCCTTTAAATGGAGTAATAATACTTCATGTCTTCTATTTATCTCAG
The DNA here is from genome assembly GCA_003942145.1 of Platysternon megacephalum. NCBI lineage: Eukaryota > Metazoa > Chordata > Testudines > Platysternidae > Platysternon > Platysternon megacephalum. The sequence continues at coordinate 65,801 of QXTE01000216.1, forward strand.
TGCAGCTTTTAACTGGTTGCGACTCAGTATTTATTGTTCAGCCAACCATTCCACTTAGGCAAAATGCCACTTAATATGCTCCATAAAGAAACTTTACCCATTTGGCTCATGGTGCTGTTAATTTGCATCTCATTACCATCTCATTAGATTTATAGCTCCGATGGAAGCTTTCCACCCTCCCTGTTACCCTGTGCTTGAAATCTACAGGCTTTCCTTAATACAGAGCATCTCTGGAATGCTTTTCCTGTAGAGTTTGCAAGGTAGAATGTATTCAGAGTTGGCAAGATAAATACACCTCTACCCCGATATAACGCGACCCGATATAACACGAATTTGGATATAATTCAAAGCCGTGCTCCGGGGGGGGGGGGGGGGGGGGGGGGGGGCGGGGGGGGGGGGGGGGGGGGGCGGGGCTGCGCACTCCGGCGGATCAAAGCAAGTTCGATATAACGCGGTTTCACCTATAACACAGTAAGATTTTGGGTCTAACGAGTGAGGAAATACAGAGGCTTATATACATTGCTGATTATTAGACACGGTCCCTTTTATTTATCTAAGATTTGTGGATCTACAAACCAAACGCCTTCCCACTTTCCAGTCCATCATTTTCTTTAATCGGTACATTGGGCCCAATCCTGCTCCCACAGACGTCAGTGGGCTCAGGCCCAGTAAACCAATGCTATCGTTTCGATGCAGCCACCCTTTGAAAGGAGCAATAAGACATCTGACAGGGCAAGTGCTTGCAGTCTATGATCAGACAAATTCAATCTAGACAGCCACCGCACCACTGAGCAGGGGCAGGATCTTAAAATATTGGGATTCATTTAATTTCTTGTGTCTCTGGTGATCGTCTGCCGGTGATTGTCACTGCACACCTCTGCCCCTGAAGAATCAGCCGTGAAACTGATGAGGATCATAATTCAAATTGATCTATTATCTTTGCACTTTCTCCCCTATGTAGCAAGTGTAATTATAATCCAATTCATTAGGTGCTCTGTTAATTTTGGTTTTGTTTCTCCACTATCAGTCTATTCCAGGGGCAGGCAAACTTTTTGGCCTGAGGGCCGCATCGGGTTTTGTAAATTGTATGGAGGGCCGGTTAGGGGAGGGGGTCGTGGCCCAGCCCCCACCTCCTATCTGCCCCCCCTCCCCGGGACTCCTGCCCCATCCAACCCCCCCCCCCCATTCTCTGACGGCCCCTCTGGGACCCCTGCCCTATCCACCCCCCCGCTCCCTGTCCCCTGACTGCCCCCGGATCCCCACTGGCCCATCCAACCCCTCCTTTCATTCCTGATGGCCCCCCCAGGACCCCTGCCCCATCCAACCACCCCTTCTCCCTGTCCCCTGACTGCCCCTGGAACCCCTGCCCCTGCCACCCCATCCAACCCCCCCTCCTTCCTGACCACGCCCCGGGACCCCTGCCCCCATTCAACCCCGTTTCCCCCCCCGACCACCATCCACACCCCCGCCCCCTGACCACCACCCCGAACTCCCCTGCCCTCTATCCAACCCCCCTGCTCCGTGCCCCGTTACCGCGCTGCCTGGAGCACCGGTGGCTGGTGGCGCTGGAGCCGGGCCAGGCCGCCGCCGCCACCGCGCAGCACAGAGACCGGGTCAGGCCGGGCTCTGCAGCTGCGCTGCCCCAGGAGCTCACAGCCCGGCCGCCCAGAGCATTGCGCCAGCAGCGGAGTGAGCTGAGGCTGTGGGGGAGGGGAGACAGCAGGGGAGGGGCCTGGGGCGAGCCTCCCGGGCCAGGAGCTCAGGGGCCGGGCAGGACAGTCCCGCAGGCCGGATGTGGCCCGCGGGCCATAGTTTGCCCAACCCCATGTCTATTCCATACAAAAATAACAGCTACAAGCTCTTCGGGGTCTTTCCCACTCATACTGAATCTTCAGAAAAGGATAATAAAGTTATACAGATGTTCTCAGAATGAGAGGTTCCCAGCGATGTTTAGTCACAGGATGCTACAAAATTGCAAACAAGTTTAGCATCCCATTTTTACTCTGTACAATTTGATTTCACTGCCTGTTCTGCAGAGTATATGCAAATATAATAGGTAAAAAAAAAAGGATGCTCTCCTACGATTCATGGGTCACGTAATAAAATAAACATTACCCCCATTAAGCAGGCCTTAAAGAAAGAGGAAAAAACCAAATATGATGGACTGTAAGACTAATGTGTTTCGCATGATGTATAAAATTTAATAATAGACCCAGATTAGCCCCAAATACTCTGAAGGTTGCACTAGGAGCCAGGGCCGGCTTTACAAAGGGCGGGGCCCAATTCGTGGGGGCGGGGCTTGTACTCACCGGGTGGGCAGCGCTTGAGTCTTCACCGGAGCTCCGGCCGGGGGAGCGGGGCCGTGGGGCTTGCCCCGCCGGAGCTCCAGCCAGGGGAGCGGGGCCGTGGGGCTTGCCACACCGGAGCTCCAGCCGGGGGAATGGGGCCGTGGGGCTTGCCCCGCCGGAGCTCCAGCCAGGGGAGCGGGGCCGCGGGGCTTGCCACACCGGAGCTCCAGCCGGGGGAGTGGGGCCGCGGGGCTTGCCGCGCTCCGGCCGGCCCTCTTATGCGCGGGGCCTGATTCCGGGGAATCGGGCGAATCGACCTAAAGCCGGCCCTGCTAGGAGCCCTATTTGCTTTTCTTGTTCACTCAGAAATGCTGCAGCGAGCTTTGGAGGTCCGAGGAATCCAGGATCGGCACTGAATCGTGTAACGCTCTGTGACAGCACAAGAAGAGGAGTAGCATTCTACAGCACATGGTTATTGGGAGAGCAGTGGCTCACCCCGGGAAGTGACCTAGTTAAGGGAACAAGGGCAGTAAACAAAGCAAAATAAAATTTGTAAAACAACGGCATTCACAAACGGTCAGATTCCTTTTCTCTCTCTTCCCATTTGTGCTTTAAAAGTTTCCTATCCAAGTCCCGAGGCCCCTTAGCAAACCCTAAAAGAAACCCAGACAAAAGTTATAGGATCAAGTCCCCCAGCTCGGCCATCTCCTCACAAACCACCTTCATTTCCTCCAGTAGACCACTTTGTGNGGGGGGGGGGGGGGGGGGGGGGGGGGGGGGGCAGGAGGGCCATTTGGCCTGGGCCTCAAGCTCAAAGGGGGCCTCAAATTTAGACACTTGATAAGTTTCGCAAATCGTTTCTATGCGCAACCCTGTCGGACCAAAATGTGACCCACTCTCTCAGCTTAGAGCTGCAAATTTAAGCAAATAAGAGATGTGATTTGGTAAAAGACATAATTTTTTTGTTAACGGATATCGATTTTGCCATATTGAAGAGTTAAAAATGTTCATCAATATTAATAAAAATGTATCGGTTCTGATGCCACGAGATTAGACCATGATGAACGTGTCCTCTCAGATCAGCTGATTATATAAACAAACCGCTCCTAGTGGCTGGTGCTGGATCAAGTGTGTGTTGAAAGGTAGAGAATTGTAACATGTTAGTGTCTTTATAGTTTTACGTCTGGTTGACTAAGGAATTATTTTTGTCTGAGAATTCCTCATTATTATCTACTTTCTGCAGCTGAACAATTTCAGCAATAGTACAACAAAGAAATCTCAAAAGATCTCAGTGACGAGGTCATCTTCCTCAAACGAATATATTCCACGAACTTTAAATTGGATTGCAAGCCAAAGGAATTGCTTCAAGAAATACTCGAACTTGGACTCTCTGGGGTGTTTTCTAATATCACAATTGCATTGTGTATTTTTGTCAGTTTGCCTGCATCAGTGGCTTCGGGTGAACGCACCTTCAACGTGTTGAAGCAGGTAAAGAACTATCTCCGTTCAACTACGGGACAAGAGCGTTTGAATGGGCTCGCCGTGCTTAATATCAACTGTGACATTGCATGAAAGCTAGATTTTTTTTCCTCAATAATTAGTGCATTTGCACCGAAAAAGGCTAGAAAAGCGATGGTTAAATCAAAAACTATTCCAATTATGTCTCACTTTTTTTTGTGGTGCCTTATTTTGTTTTCATGTGTTGGCATTTTTTATTTTTATTATGGCTAGGGGCCTCAAAAGCTGGAAGTGGCCTGAGCCTCTCTGGACCTCTGAGAGGGCCTGGGTGTGGCTAGGCAGAACACCAGCCTCTCAGTAGAGGGAACTGGTATGTTTCTTAGGCAATGACCTTGCAAACACATGCATGTTTGTAGTTTACTCAGGTGAATGTCTGCAGGGGGGGCGGGGGCTTTGACTGTAAGCATTTTGGGGCAGGAACAGCGTCTTCCCTAGGTCTTGGTGTAGTGTCCAGCAGTAGGATGACCCAATGGGCAAGGTGCTCAGGAAACCTGGGTTCTAATCCCAGTTCTGGTACTAAACGGCTGCGTGACTTTGACCAAAGCCCTTCGTCTCTGTGCCCATATCCCCTCCCATCTGTGGCCGGTCTTGCCTGTGCAGACTGTAAGCTCTTCGTGGCAGGGGCAGCCTCACAGGTTGTCTGTACAGCACCTAGCACAGAGGGGCCCTGCGCTTGACTGGGGGCCTCAAGGCGCTACCACTAGATAGCTAGTCATCGGAAAGGTGCTCTGCTCTTGAACAAGGCCTCTTGATCTGCATATTAAATAATAATAACGGCACATGCACGCCGCAGCATCCAGCCGTGACACGCCTGCCAGTCCAAGAGCTTCATAATGAACTGCTTTTCCTGGCTTAAGGAAGCTCGGTTACGCGCCTGCCGCACTGCTTTGTGCGCGTGCGAACAGGCGTCCGTTTGAGGAGCCGGTGAAACCTTCGCTGGTAGCCACGGCCCACACAAGAAAGAAAAACCTTTCTTTCCTAAACCAAGGGCTGTGAAAAAGACCTTTCGAAAGTGGGTGGAGGAGGGACGGCCAAAGATAGCTCTAAGGTATGTTTCAATCTGCATGGTTCAGGAAGGAAGGAATTTTCAATCTCCGCTCTATCATTTTCGATATCATTAATCCTGAGCACTCCATTTTCCATGCTTGCCTGCCCAGGCCCTGAGAGTGAGCGACACATAAAGTGACACATATTCATCACTTGGCATTCGGCGGCGTGAAGGCTGTAATATAATATTAGTGTTGTGTTATCACCGTGTCTCTCTCTCCAGCCTCAGCGGCGGGGACGGTAGATGACATGAATCGATCACCTGTGACATTTTTGATTTGGTGTCACTTTCCCCATTTCTGCCATTTGTTTTTGGCAGTTAAGAGGTAATTGTGGGACATTAGCATGGAAAAGGCTGACTTTCCCCACAGTTTTCGCAAGCAGTAATAGCGGGATGTGTCTCTTTTGTCTTATTGTATGGGCTAAGAGATGCCGGCGAGAGTGGGAGACACAGGGATCTCCTTCAAAGTCCGCTTGGTCTCCGTTTTGCAAAGCCAACGGGAGCACATACGTATATTTGTGGTACAGGTCTCTGCAGCTGGGGCAGCATGTTTGCCAGGTCACTTAAAATGAGGAGTACTGGCAAGACAGGAAGGATGATCTAGTGGTTAGGGTGCTAGCCTGGGCACTCAGAAGACCTGGCCACAGACTTCCTGTGGGATCTTGGGCAAGTCACTTATCCTCATTTTAGAGAGGGTGAATTGAGGCACTGAGAGGCGCTGCTGTTGGTGTTAGGCACCTGTGTGCTTTTGAAAGCATCACCAAGAGCCTAGACACCATTAGGCGCTTAAACACCTTTAAAAACCGGGTCCCGAAGCCCAAATTCTCAAAGGTATTTAGGTGCCTCACTAAGGGAGTTAAGTACCTAAATACCTGTGAGGACCTGAGTCTAAATGACTTGCCCCAGGGATCCTGCAGCAGAACAGAGAACTGAACGCAGATCTCCCGAGTCCCAGCCTCAATCCCGGAAGAGCATCCTTCAAAAGAAACGACAAAAGGACCCCAAATCCAGAATATTGTAAAGCAGAAGCATCGAGCACAGGAGAGATGTTATGGGGCAGAACCACAGCTGGGGTAAGTTATCGTTGCTCCACTGACATCAAAGGAGCTCTGAAGATTTCCACGAGCTGAGGATCTGCCCAATATAAATGCTAAGTCTGATTAATCATTGAGAAGCCGTTTCTGATCTCACATGAATCTGGAGTAACTCCATTCCGCTCTCACCAACACTATTTTGGGCTCTGATTCTTTTCTCACTAGTTTTTACACAAATATAGCTTCAGTCACTTTAGTATTTACACATCCATTCCGGCTCATATGGAGACCAGAATCTGTCCCTGTGTTATTAATCAGAGCATCTAGGTTAGGAGCATCAGGATCCTGACTAGGGTAGTAAGGCCCAAGGGTCAAACCAGAGGCTGAGAGTAGCAGAGGAGTTCATAGTCAAATTCTAGGCCAGGGTCAATGCTAAGGATCAGAGTCTGGGTCAGGTTTCAAGTCGAAGGCAGGAGTTTAAGAACAAGTGAGCAGAAATGGTCATAGCAGCTACAGGAGAACCACACTGCGGCCTGAACACTTCCTGGAATGCCCCTTGGGTTCATATAGGGCAGGGAGCCAATCAGGGGCCATGAGGCTGCTGCCTGTCAGACCCCATGAGTCAGGACTATGTCCTCAGTGGGTCATGGGTGGTGGAGGACAAGTTGGTTACAGTTGCTGTTGGGTAGCGGCATGGAGCTGTCCACTACCTGGCAGCTTTACAAGCCCAGATTCAAGACCTGCTATGTCTTACATGAGGGCAACATTACATCATACAATCATAGAATCTCAGGGTTGGAAGGGACCTCAGGAGGTCATCTAGTCCAACCTCCTGCTCAAAGCAGGACCAATCCCCAACTAAATCATCCCAGCCGGGGCTTTGTCAAGCTGGACCTTAAAAACCTCTAAGGAAGGAGATTCCACCACCTCCCTAGGTAACCCATTCCAATGCTTCACCACCCTCCTAGTGAAAAAGTTTTTCCTAATATCCAACCTAGACCTCCCACACTGCAACTTGAGACCATTACTTCTTGTTCTGTCCTCTGCTACCACTGAGAACAGTCTAGATCCATCCTCTTTGGAACCCCTTTCAGGTAGTTGAAAGCAGCTATCAAATCCCCCCTCATTCTTCTCTTCTGCAGACTAAACAATCCCAGTTCCCTCAGCCTCTCCTCATAAGTCATGTGCTCCAGCCCCCTAATCATTTTTGTTGCCCTCCGCTGGACTCTTTCCAATTTTCCCACATCCTGCTTGTAGTGTGGGGCCCAAAACTGGACACAGTACTCCAGGTGAGGCCTCACCAATGTCGAAAAGAGGGGAATGATCACATCCTTCGAACTGCTGGCAATGCTTCTACTTATACAGCCCAAAATGCCGTTAGCCTTCTTGGCAACAAGGGCACACTGTTGACTCATATACAGCTTCTCATCCACTGTAACCCCTAGGTCCATATTGAGTGAATGATTGTTACAAATAAGTGTGTGTGGAGGGGGAAATCCATTAAGGAAAACTGAAAAAAAAATCATTTAATATAAATTAACATTTAAAATACTTGAATCCAGAAAGTGAGCATCGCTCTACAGAAGTTTTCTACCAGGTTCCACCCCCACCCCCACCCCCATAAAGTCCATCAGCTAGGTAAACAAATGTGTGTAATAAAGGCATTTTCGATAAGCAGCAGAGCAGAGAGCTATTCATTTGAACAAACTGATTATGGGAGCAATCTTGACCATGCTATAATATGCATTCAGTGAAAGACTGCTGATCTCAGGCTGCAAAATTTGGATTTACTGCCATAGCTAAACCTTAAACACAAAGAAAGTAAATATAGAGGGCAAAGAAACCAAGTTTTGTGTTGCAAATTCAGTAGGATGGAATTCCTTAAAAGAGATTCAAGAAACTCCCTTGGCCGTATTTTTCCTACTTCTCACTTTCCAGTCATCAAGAAATACTTGGTATCATCATTGTAGGAGATGGGACCTGATTCAAAGCTCTGCGAAGTCAATGGGAGTCTATCCTTGGTGGTGGGAAATAACTATAACCAGCTCCAAATCAATAACATTCGCATTTAAGGAAATTATTTTTTCCCACCAAGTTTGTTGTTCTAGCTATATCCAGGAACTTATGTATGGGCTCCACCTTAAAACAACAATAACCAATAAAACAACACCGAGCCTAATTTAATACATCTGGTTACATTAGATAAGGTGAATTTATAATATAAAGCTTCATGCATCAGGGCATGAACCAACCACTTGTTTATAGGGGTCAGGAAGAAAATTCCCCCATGAGCATAATTGTCCATGACTGGGTTTCTTGCACCTTCTTCTGAAGCAGCTGCTCCTGGATAAAGTTACAGACACAAACGTGGGATAGATGGACAAGTGATCTGATCCTATATGACAAGTCCTATGGTGGTATATTCCTAGTAATCTCTGCTCCAAGTATCTTACAGTCTAAATAGGTAAGGCAGAGAAAGGGGGAAAAGATGATCCTCATTTTGCAGGCTGGGAATTGAGACATAGATCCACAAAGGTATTTAGGCTCCTTACTGCCACTGATTTAAGATCTGGGCCAGTGAGATGTAGGTGAAATGCAGGTAGTGACATGGAGATATAGGTTGATGTTCACGCCCGTAGGCCTCTTTCAAGATCCCAGAAGTAGAGAGCGAACCAGCCTACAGCAGAGGGCCGAACTAGACAACCGAGTCTACCTGGTCTCTGTGCTCTTGGTGTTGCTCTTTCATAGACTCATAGACTTTAAGCTCAGAAGGGACCATTATGATCATCTAGTCTGACCTCCTGCACAACGCAGGCCACAGAATCTCACCCACCCACTCCTGTATCAAACCTGTGTCTGAGCCATTGAAGTCCTCAAATCATGGTTTAAAGACTTCAAGGTGCAGAGAATCTTCCAGCAAGTGACCCGTGCCCCACGCTGCAGAGGAAGGCGAAAAACCCCCAGGGCTTCTGCCAATCTGCCCTGGAGGAAAATTCCTTCCCGACCCCAAATATGGCGATCAGCTAAACCCTGAGCATGTGGGCAAGACTCACCAGCCAGACACCCAGGAAAGAATTCTCTGTAGTAACTCAGATCCCACCCCATCTAACATCCCATCACAGGCCATTGGGCATATTTACCGCTAGTAGTCAAAGACGAATTAATTGCCAAAATTAGGCTATCCCATTATACCATCCCCTCCATAAACTTATCAAGCTTAGTCTTGAAGCCAGATATGTCTTTTTCCCCCACTGCTCCCCTTGGAAGTCTGTTCCAGAACTTCACTCCTCTGATGGTTAGAAACCTTCGTCTAATTTCAAATCTCAACTTCCTGATGGCCAGTTTATATCCATTTGTTCTTGTGTCCACATTGGTACTGAACTTAAATCATTCCTCTCCCTCCCTGGTATTTATTCCTCTGATATATTTATGGAGAGCAATCATATCTCCCGTCAGCCTTCTTTTGGTTAGGCTAAAAAAGCTGAGCTCTTTGAGTCTCCTTTCATAAGACAGGTTTTCCATTCCTCGGATCATCCTAGTAGCCCTTCTCTGAACCTGTTCCAATTTGAATTGAATCTTCGATGAAGTTACTGTAGACGTGCCTCCCACTAACTCATTTTTACTTCAGATGCTTCAAACAAAGTTGCACACATTAACCTAGTCAAGAGACAAATTGCTCCCCGTGTCAATTTCCCATTTAAAAGGCAAACTAGATTTGACAGAGTAAACTGAATAAAGATTTGGATCGGATAATCCAGTAAAAGCTAATTACTAAAACAAAATGAGACACTGAGACACAACCTCCCAGCCCGCCCTCTCCCCCCAACCCCCCGCTGCCCCCGCCTTCTAACAAGGCTCATTTGATGAGTTCTCTGCCTCCAGTATTAGCACTTTCTATCAAGAAACACAAGCTATTAACTTCTTTTAACAATTTATGATGTTCAATAAACTGATTAGGAGCCCATGGTACATAATTTAAAACCATTTGGATGTCCTGTGGCCATTAAAGGGAAAGCAATGAGTTTGAGCAAACCCTGCTAATTATAGGCCTTGATGACTCCTGATTAGAAATCCTAATTAGGTGTCCTAAGTAAATCTTTTCTTGTTTTTAAATTTATTGTCTTCAGCTCTTCACCTTCCTTATTAGATGAGGTCAGGAAAGTAAAATAAAACCTAGCCAAGTTGGTAATTGATTAGCTTCATGAAGTGAGCACATGAGCACATTAATGGCTATCACTCCTTTAAAGCAATGTACAGGATGCTACAGTAGTGGTTTTCAACCTGTGTTCGGCAGACCCTTGGGGGTCCGCAGACTATGTCTAAGATTTCCGAAGGGGTCTGCACCTCCATTTGAAATGTTTTAGGGGTCTGCAAATGGAAAAAAGGTTAAAAACCACTGTGCTATAGGTTTCAAATAGTGACTGCTTTTCTTTTAATGCATGACATTTAAAGCTGAATTGTATTGTTTCATTTGTTTTTGCTCTCTTTCTGTGCTATTTATTAAATAACAAAAAATAAAAAACGGGAGGCGGGGGTCGGGGGGGAAGGGAGACAAACATTTTTTCCTGGTTTTTGTTGAAGTTTGAAACTTAATTGAAATGTTAAAATTTAAAAAAAAATTGCCTTGTTTCTTATTTAGTAGAACAAACTATTTTAAAATAAGCTTTGCGAAAATGTTATTGATTTTTTCCCATCAAACTCAGTAATTTGATGACATTTTTATTGGAGTTTCAATATTTGAAAAAGTTTGACCAATTTTACCCTTCCTCTATAATGAATGAAGAGACCATTTAATTTAGGAAAATAAAAGTGCTTTTAATTTTGTACATAGACATTGCAGAGAAGGGCAGAGTTACAAGACTCTAGGTAGAGAAGCAGAATTCAGGATCTGCTTCGGAGTTTTTTTGTTTGTTTTTGAGGCCTGGATCAATAGTCCTCATTTTTAAAAAAATCTTTTCCCCCATAATATTCATCTCGTTAAAGACAAAATTCCACTCTGTGACACCGATGTAAATCCAGAGTAATCCTATTGATTTCTCAAGTGTAAATTGCAGCAGATGTTGGCCCAGAATGAGCTGACAATAAATATGAAGTGTAAATGACTCAGCTGTCTGGGTGACTTAAGATGACCTATTAGCCATGACGTTTCATTTTTATGCAGTTTTTCACGGTTGCTGCCCCCTATAGGTGGGAATTATAACAAATATGTAAATATGACTTTAAGGGACATGGGGTGGGGGGTGAATTTAAGACACTCAGCCTGATTTTGAGCTCACTTACAAAATGCAAATGAGGAGTAGCTTCACTGAAACTGATGGCACGCGAGCCGATTTTTAATGGCACGCTGCTGCCTGCCGGGGTCCAGGCCGCCATCCCCGCTCAGCCTGAAGCCGGCTGAGTGCGGCCAGCGGCCGGGACCCAGGCAGGCAGCAGCGTGCCATTAAAAATCCTGCCCTGCCCGGCCCGGCCCGCTCTTCTCCACCCCTCCCGCCGGCATTTGCACATGCTTTGCTGACCTCTGTCACTTCCGGCGGGAGGTTGTGTTTCCGGGTTAGCGTATCCGGGAAGCGGCCCTGCCGGCGGGGGCAAGAAGAGGGACCCAGCCCCACAAGAGTTGCAGCGCCCGCGAGGCCTGTAAGTGGGGAAGGGTCTTGGGTCCCAGCTGTGCCGTGCGCCCGCCCATCCCGAGCACGGCCGGCCCCGCTCCCTGGACTCAGGCAGGCTGCCCTGGGGTTGAAGCCCTGGTGCCGGGATGAGCTCGGCTCTGTACTGGGGCAGGCCACGTCCCACAGCCCAAACCCGAGCCCGGGGGCTGTGGCTTGCCGCCTGCTGGACTCTGGGAACAGCTGGGTCGCGCCTCTTTCGCCACCCCAGGTCACTGGACCCCGCTCCCCTCCGGCAATGAGGGCAGAACCCAGGAGTCCGGAGCCCTAGTCTCCGTCTGCCTCCCCACCCCCTCAAACAACTAGAGCCCAGCTGGAAACCTAGGAATCCAGAGTCCTCGCTCCCAGCACTCCTCCCCCGAGCGTCAGACACCAGCCCCTTCCTGGAGCCCAGGAGTCCCAACTCCCCGCTCCCCGCCCTACCCCCCTCACACACCCGCAGCCCTCTGCCCTGACCCCTGCACCCCCTCACGCACCCCCTGCCCCCTGCACCTCCCACATCCCCCAGCCCTCTGCCCTGACCCCTTCACCCCCCTCACATACCCCCAGCCCCCTGCCCTGACCCCTGCACCCCCCATGATCCCAGCCCTGACTCCAGAACCCCCACACATACCCAGCCCCCCCCACACCCCATGCTCTGACTCTTGCACCCCCCGCATCCCCTCCCCAAGCACCAAATGGGAGCTCCTGCACCCCCCCACACACTCCCACCTGCACCCCTCACACCAAATGGGAGCTGCCCAGGTAAGCACTCCACACCCAAACCTTCTGCCCCAACCCTGAGTCCCCTCCTTCATTCTAGCTCCTGGCCAGACCCCACACCCCAACCCGCTCCTTCACCCCCAGCCCTGTGCTCAGTGCACTCCCACCCTCAGCTCAGTGCAGAGAGAAAGGAAGAAAATGGGCTAAAACCAGGGAGAAGGTAGGTACCCACTCTATGTGGGCAGGGCTGGGACCCCAGACTGGCAGCGGGCTGAGCAGCGTAAGATCAGCATTTTAATTTAATTTTAAATGAAGCTTCTTAAACATTTTGAAAACCTTGTTTACTTTACATACAACAATAGTTTAGTTATATAATATAGACAGAGGGAGACCTTCTAAAAAACATTAAAATGTATGACCGGCACGCAAAACCTTAAATTAGAGTGAATAAATGAAGACTCGGCACACTGCTTCTGAAAGGTTGCAGACCCCTGTTTTAGATAGACATCCAGTCTTGACTGAAAGACTTCGAGGGCTTCTTGTTCTTTATTTGTATGCAGACAATAGTACCTAGAAGCCCATGAACCAGGCCCTCATTGTGCGAGGCGCTGTACAAACACAGAACAAAAAGACGGCCCCGGCCACCAAAGAGCTTCCAATCCAAGCATAAGACAAGAGACAACAGATGGACACAGATGGGAGTACAAGGAAACAATATTGGCCAGGGTAATCAGCAATGGCCGCAGCGCAACGGCGACCTTACTGTTGTCAGTTTTGTGTAGGTCTCGTGGAAAATAAGGGTCTTAAGGAAGGTTTGGAAGGAGGATAATGAGTCAGTTTTGCAGATCTTTACGGCACGCTCCTCCCAAGCATGAGGGGCAGCATGGGAGAAAGAACAAAGGTGTTTGAAAATGAGGCTGGCATCATGGGCCTATCAGAAGCCAGAGCTGATATCGCAATAGTAATTCAGAGAGGATAGGTAGGGTGGAGATAGGCAGAGAAGGGTCCTGAAAGTGGAGACAAGTAGCTTACTTGAGACAATAGAGAAGAGGGAGCCAATGGAAGGATGCAAAGGGGGTGAGGGGGACTGTAAACATGCAGGACTCACCCCTGCGGCGCCTCCTACTGGTCGTCTCAGGGAATTAGCTCTTTTCCAGCCTGGGCGCCCTCTGCAGGCCAGTGTCCCACTTGTTGCTGGCCCCGTATCTCTCCCGGACCCCGTTGCCCCTTTCCACCAGGGCTGCCCCCTAGCAATACCCCACCAGTCTATGGGTCTCCCCTCTCTGGGAAACCCCCAACCCTCTAATCCCCACCTTGCCTCAGTCATGGGCTACTGCCAGTCACCCTCTAGCCCCCGCTCACTGGGGCAGACTGCAGTGTAAAAGCCACTCATCATAGGCAAGGGGGTTCGGACCTGCTGCCTTCCTCTGCCTCCCAGTACCTCTATGGGCCTTGGACCAGGCCCTGCAGCCTGGGGAGTTGCCAGCCTGGAGCTCCCCTGCTCCTCTGGCCTTTCCCCAGCCCTGCTTCACTCCCAGTACCCTGTCTGCAGGCAGCCAGGCCTTGCTCCCTCCAAGAGTGGAGAGAGCCTGTTGGGCCTCTGGCTCACAGCCTTTTTATACAAGCCAGTTGTGGCCTGATTGGGGCGTGGGCCAGCTGCGGCCGCTTCCCCAATCAGCCCCGCTTTTCCTTCCCTGCCACAGCCCTCTCCCCGGGCTGTTTTAAGCCTTTTAAGGCAGGAGCGGGTGACCACCCTGCTACAGGGACATGGTCAAAGTGACAGGCTAGCATTCTGAATGGACATTTGTGGAGCAAAATTGCATTTGTCAATACCAGAAAAAAGGAGGTTGCAATAATTGAGATGCAAGATGATGAGTGTCTGGATGAGCGTTTTGGTTGTATGGATGGATAAGAAAGAGTAATTATCAATAATCAACTAGCAATTTCAACGAGTAATTATCAATGGCTTGCTGTCAAACTGTGAGGATGTATCTAGTGGAGTCGTGTAGAGGTCTGACCTGGGTCTGGTACTATTCGATATTTTCATTAATGACTTAAATAATGGAGTGGAGAATATGCGTATACAATCTGCAAGCTGGGAGGGGTTTCAAGCACTTTGGAGGACAGGATTAGAATTCAAAACAATCTCGACAAGTTAGAGAATTGGTCTGAAATCAACCAGATGAAATTCAGTGATGACAAGTGCAAAGTACTACACTCAGGAAGGAAAAATCAAATGCACAACTACAAAATGGGGAACAACTGGCTAGGTGGTAGTACAGCTGAAAAGGATCTGAGGGTTATTGTGAGTGAATGAGTCAACAATGTGATGCAGTTGCAAAAAAGGCAAATATTCTGGGTGTATTAACAGGAGTGTTGTATGTAAGACATGGGAGGTAATTATCCCATTCTGCTAGGTATTGGTGAGGCCTCAGCTGGAGTATTGTGTCCAGTTTTGGGCACCATACTTTAAGAAAGATGTGGACAGATTGAAAGAGTCCAGAGGAGAGCAAAAAAAATGATCAAAGGTTTAGAAAACCTGATTTATGAGGAAAGGTTAAAAAAAACCTGGGCATGTTTAGTCTTGGGAAAAGAAAACTGGGAGGCAGAGGACCTGGTAACAGTCTTCAAATATGTTAAATCTGTTATAAAGAGGACTATGATCAATTGTTCTCCATGTCCACTGAAGATAAGACAAGAAGCAATGGGCTTAATCTTCAGCAAGGGAGATTTAGGTTAGATATTAGGAAAAAACTTTTGAACTATAAGGGTAGTTAAGTTCTGCAATAGGTTACCAAGGAAGGTTGTGGGATCTCTGTCACTGGAGATTTTTAAGAACAGGTTGGACAAACACCTGTCAGGGATGGCCTAGCTGACCCCTCGGGGTCCCTTCCAGCCCTACATTTCTATGATTCCCTGAACAGTCGTATCTCAGAGATGTTATGCAGAAAGAATTTGCAAGATGTAGACATAGCTTGGATGCGAGGACCTAGGGAAAGGTCCAAGTCGAAGATGACACCCAGGTGACAGGCCTGAGTGAGAGGCAGGATGGTGGTGATGTCCACAGCGATTGAGGCACGAGTGATGGAGATTCCATCCCATCCCTTGGACATGGAAAAAGCATGTAGAACAAAAAATGTCAACCACCTCTAACAAATACATGTATGTTAGCAGAGACGAGCAAGGGATGCAGCATTTGGATCCATTATCTTCCCAGCTTTTCTCCTAATGGGTTAGATGATGCCTTCAGCCAATGGCCTCGGCAAAATGTGACGTAAAAACTACACCACCACAACAGCAACCCTCGGAAGCATTGGGCCGCACAGACACCCCTCCCTCTGAGTCACTATTCCTCCTACGCTTCCTCCTTGCTCCCCAGGAGTATTAATTCACTGTTGGCCTTTTCCAGTGGGAAATTAGTAACACCTCCCTCAACCCCCCGCCTCCCTCAACCGGCTCTGCCATTCTGGCCAGTGAGGAAGGGGGCGGAACCAGAGGGCTCCACCCGTGCCCTGCCCACCTGCTCTAGGAGGAATTGATGGGAATGCACAGCCCCGCGTACCCCTATGCACCCAAGATCTGGGAAACCTGGGTAATGATGCAAGAATGGGGTTCTTGCTCCCTGGGACAGTCAAATAGTCCCGGTCGCAATCTAGCTCATTGCTTGTTACACTCACTTGTTGCCTCTGGCTTCAAATGAGGGTACCCAGCTGTTTGGGACGAGGCCTGTAATTCTGGACAGAGCCTAGGCATCTTGGGTCTTACCACGCTATAAATAACAATATCACATATGCCAGAGATGACCCGGGCTTGCCAATATTGGGGGGGCAGAGTGAGGGCAACTATCTTCATCAGTGTTAGTGAGCATGCTCAGTACAGCAAGCAGCAAATCGGGAGGGTGGGGGGGTGTCACGTGATCCCGCACCCCCCCACACACACACATTGTCTATGACATACACTGAAGGCTAGTCCCAGTGATGAATGGGGCATAAATACCTACACTGAGAGTCTTCAACAATCCACTGAGTTTGCCATGGAATTTGATCCCTGACAAATAGAGCTTCCCCAGAAGCATCGGCTTATGCCTACAGCAAGCGTGAAGCTAGTTTTAGCCAAAGTCATGTTGTTTTTGCTAATTTGATGCATTAGCCAATAGGAACTGCCTCCCAGGGTTATGAGTATTACACTGGTATCTACAGGAAAGCAAAATTCAGATGTTTTAAACCACTGTGCTCCATCCTGTCCAAAGGCCCCTATATGAGCTGTAATCTAAAGCTTTGTCCTTTCGTTGCATTTGCGATGAACTGCACTTTCACTAATACTTACTTAGCATGTGAAAACACAGGTGTTATCTGCCTGATCTCTGTTTTGGTGATCCCCAGGGGCATATTGACCTTTGCCCCTCTTTAATACCCAGAGGAAAGAGGCCGCCTTTCTCTGAAATAGCGGCGCTCTTCATTTGTTATCTCAATCTGGGATTTAGCGGGATTTAGGCTAGAAAGCATATGGGAAGATAAAAGACATTTTATGTAATGGGTTTACACGTGCCTTTGGGTTAACACAGTCACCCCACTCCTCCCGTCGAAGAGTTAATATTTTTCATGATTGTTATTTTTAGGATCTGCCTCTGTTGCTGTCGATTTTTTTGTGTGGAGGCGTCCACCTTGTTCATCTTAGCCCCTAAGGATAGAACAAGAAGCAATGGGCTTAAACTGCAGCAAGGGAGGTTTAGGTTGGACATTAGGAAAAAGTTCCTAACTATCAGGGTGGTTAAACACTGGAATAAACTGCCTAGGGAGGTTGTGGAATCTCCATCTCTGGAGATATTTAAGAGTAGGTTAGATAAATGTCTAGCAGGGATGGTCTAGACAGTATTTGGTCCTGCCATGAGGGCAGGAGACTGGACTCGATGACCTCTCGAGGTCCCTTCCAGCCCTAGAATCTATGAATCTATGTACACACATTCTTTCATTGGTCTACTGTGAATATAACTAGCAGTGTTGCCAGGGGGTAGCACAGGTAGCAGCCGAAGAGGCGTGGCTTAGCTGTGCAGAGACCCATCGGTTTCAGGCAGGTTCATACTTGGCAGGCTCAGCCGCTCCTTGGCTGCCACTACCCGTGCTAGTGCGGCTACACTGCTAGTTATACCTGTGCTAGCTTTCATCAAGCTCACGCGAGTGTGTGTATAGAGCAGGGGAATCACCTGCCTAGATATAGCCAGATTTAAGCCTTAATCCTGCTTTGTCAGCCACCCAGACACATGCCTGGGCTCACGAGGGAGCCTAACGCAGGCTCAGGGCCTTGGGTTTTGAGCAGTGTGGAATCGGGATTTCCATTTCGCGGCAAATTCCTCCAAATGTGTTGCCGTTCCAAATTTCCCACAAAACAAAACTTCTGAGAAAATGTCATTTTGGATCCATCCCAATGTTTCCATTTTGACTTTTTAACCCCTCCCTCAGCCCAAAATAAATGTCCAAAAAAGTCATTCTGGAAAGACAAATGAAAACGGTCCATTTAGAACGTGTGGAAATAGGATTCGTCAAAATCGACACGCTCGTGGTAAGTTTAGAATTCAAGAAAATGGCATTTTCTAGCGCCGTCCAAAATTTGTCAAGCCCCTCTACTTCGGATGTAACCTTCTCGAGGCCAGGGCTGTCTTTTTGTTTTATGTGTGTTCAGTACCTGAACTCAGACTGGGACATCTGGGCACAACCCTAATATAAATAATATATTGTTAATAGCAGTTTTAAATGGGCAAAGACAATACTACATAAAACCCAAGGTTAGACCTCACCTTGCTGCGATTTATCTCTTGAATATTGACTCTTCAATCTCTCGCCGCCTTCTCCTCAAGATTTAATAAAATAGCCTTGGCGAATCGTAGCCCAAATATCAGCACATTCTTGCAACCCAGATTATGTTACAAACTGGGCAGTTTATGAGGGAAGCGGGCAGGGTGTCTGAAACGGATGGATGGGAGCATATGTTGATGGTTGTGTGAGGTCTGGATGCGCCAGGATATTTCGCCATGCAGGGACTGATACATCCCCGGGCAGATCAGATCTTGCTTCATTTCAGTGGCAATGCCCCGAGGCATGAATATAGCTCCTGAAAAGAGACAAACGCCAGCAGTCGAAATATTGCTCTGGCATCACGTCATTTTACACGCGTGGCACGGAGACACCCAGAACACTCCTTGCAAGAAGCACATTGACAATCTGCTATTCCCTCACTCATTGTATAAGCAGCAAGGGCTCTGTTGTGTCTTTTAAGGCAGGACCTCAGGGTAGCACCCCCCACAGTCTGAGCTCTGGGTGACACCGGCCATCAGTGCCTTCTACAGCACAGTCACTGCATTACCATCTGCAAGGATACCGCACCCATTCTCCTTTGCCATTGAAGAAGAGAGGCAGGGTCCCAGCTCCTGGCTGCCCTCTTCGGAGGCTGAGCTAGCCACCATTTTGCCCTAAGTATTTAAACTGGGATATCCTAGCTCTGTTCCCACTGAAGCCAACACTGAGTCCAATGGAATAGTGAGGCCAAGGCTGAGCGCATTCAAAAGTCCCCCCGCCCCTTACATGTAGCTTAAATTGTGCATTTGATCTTTGAGCAGGGGGCGGGACTAGATACCTCCTGAGGTCCCTTCCAACCCTGATACTCTATGATTCTATGATCACCAGCTGTTCCTTGGCAATACAGACTGGCTACAAATTTGGGCCTCCAGATCTTTACTCTTTAAGGTTTAACACTGGAGGGATTTTCTCAATGCATGGCCTTTGCAGGACCTACTGCTTGTGGATCTCCTTTTACAATTAGGTTGGTGTGAGGGCACTGAGTCAGATCTGTCTCGTGGAAGCTTATCAAATTGAACATGTTGGCACTGGATGCTTTGCTGCAGATGGGGGGCGGGGGGGTGCCATCTTTGGAGTGGTATGTTAACCGCAGCATCAGTTGGGAATTTGGGGGTAGCTCGTTCCATTCTGCAATCCTAAACTATTTTCTCCCGTCGTTTCCATTGGAGAAGACAATGGTTGCTGAAGCAGAGTGGTTATGGAATCCTCCCGCTACAGCTTCCCTCCCTAAACGTCACTGGGTGGCGTTGCTGGTGCTATGTTCCACCCTAGAAGCAGCTGCCTCACATCTGTCGCCGGGCGTGATCCTGCTACAGCGTGTCAAGGGCACGTGTGATCCTTCTGGAGGCATGATGCTCTACAGATAGGCCTCCTATCACCTTTGGGTCAGATTGTTTTCCTGCTGCTGTATCTTTAGCAGCTTCTTGTTTCACAAGTAGCCCATTGACTTCAATTAGACTGCTCCTGGTGTACAAGGTAACAGGCGAGTAAGGGTATCAGAATATGGGCCTAAAGTAGACCCCGTTATTGCAGTCCTTTTGCATGCAAAATGCCCACGGTTTTCAACTGAGCACGTAGGACTCAGCCCTGTGCAGTCACACCCATGACGCTATAATATAGACAATAATATAGTACATACTGGATCAAGCAAAATGCGATTCCGTGCCATTCCTCCAGGGCGCTGCATACAGCTCAGCACTTCTCCCTGTTATATTTTTCATCTCAAGCCAGTTCCGATTTTGACGGACCTAAGATGAATATTCAAGGGTTTTAGCCCCATTTACATATCTGTAATCCAGCCGCGAGAAGAAAAGGTTGTCAGGCAAAATGAATTTGTGTCTCAAGGTCAGCCCTGTTTGAAACCGATAATAGCGTTTCCCAGCCCCTGCCAGGCCGCAGCAATGATCAGCATTGCTCTAATTGACAAATTAGCCGTCCAGATGGGCTCAGAGGCAATAATACACCCATAAATCCCAATAAATACAAACATAATCTGATCTAAGTTGGCTCAGCCACATAAGTTAAAGCTAGATTTAACACCTTAAATGATTGCATTGAAGAAAATCACTGCTGGACAAGATTTCATAGAGTCGTATGCGCTGTGGATGGCTGTAGGGTTGGAGCAAAGGCTTGGCGGGCATGTCTGCACTGTTGTTTGTCACTCATTTTGACCCTGAAACAACAGTGTTTATTTGGGGTGAGATTGGGGCTCCCTCGGCGTACCTGTGCGGGGAAGGAAGGGGGTGTCATATGTCCCCTGAGTGCACCACTTACCTGGTTTATGGGGCAGGGAAGGTTTGCATACGCATGGCTGCTACCCCATCTCTGGTACGAGCGGGCTAGCAGTGGGCGGGCAGGGACAGGGGGTGGGCGGAGCCCCGACTGCACCTCCCCCATGTGCCAGGTAGCACCAGCGGGGAGAAACCAGGCAAACAGCGGGCACAGATTACTTCCCCCCACCTTGGTGCAGGGGAAAACTGAGCCACCCCTCAGTCTGCTGCTGGGGCAGAACAAGGATGCGCTGCCCCTGTGATGAATCTGCAGCCGAGCCCTGGCTTTTTTGTTTAATACACATTTTTAAAAATCCAGCTACATTTCAGGCTGGGTTTTTCGAGGTGCTGAGCACCTGCAGCACCCATTGAAGTCAACGGCAACAGCAAGGCACTCAGCACCTCAGAAGACTGGACCCACAGGGCCAGATCCTGCCCCCCCCCCCAACTGTCATGGAGTAGCAGCTCACTCCCCGAGCTGCCCCATCAAAGCATGTCAGAATAAGATGCTACTCAGTGGGAATAAGAGGGGCAAAATCAGGCTCTGAATTTGCACTCTACAAAGAGGAACAACATCGTTGCGTACAAAAATCCCTGCAACACCAAAGCATCATTGCTAGTCTCTCTTACTTACATTGCACCAATGGGGGGGGAGGGATAGCTCAGTGGTTTGAGCATTGGCCCGCTAAACCCAGGGTTGTGAGTTCAATTCTTGAGGGGGCCATTTAGGGATCTGGGGCAAAAAATTGGTCCTGCTAGTGAAGGCAGGGGACTGGACTCAATGACCTTTTAAGGTCCCTTCCAGTTCTATGAGATAGGTATATCGCCTTATATTAAATATTAAAGTGGGTGTGTACCTTGATTTACAGACAAGATCTGTCTCCAGCTTTCAAGAGATAGGGGCTGATGGCAGGGAATCTTCTTGAAGAGCCCCAGAGTTTGGAACTGATTCCTCCAGTTACTGTGAAGAGCAACATATTCAGGCTATGCAGCAAAGCTCATCTTTTTAAGGTTTATCAGCTGGGATGCAGGAGCTCTGCTCTGCCCGGTTCAGCACAGGTATTTGAACCTAGCTCTGCCACATCCCCAGTGAGTGCCCAAACCACTGGGCTAATTCTCTCTCTCGTTTTTACAAAACCTGTTGGAAGGTCTCAGGCTCGTTCCGATGTGGATCAGAATCAAATTTGGAAACCTCAGCATTTTTCACTCTTGTTTGCCAGCCAGATTTACTGTTCAGTCTTTTTGCTGCGTGGGTCAGCTGGTATTTGTCGGCCAGGGGTTGGAGTTTGCTGGTGGATTTGTCTTTTATGGGTTTTTTTAAGTTGTGCCAAAGATGCCCCGAGCTTGGGAAGTTTGTCACGGGGAGTCATGCTTTACCGGGCTTTCTTCTGCACATGCATCAAGGGATGGTGCTTCTGCAGTGCCCAGAGTGGAGCAAGTCATCATCAAAGGGCTTAATTTGTCATTTTCAATGAGGCCAAGTTTGTACCGTCTACACAAGGTGACAGGCAATATGAAGAATGAGGGAATTATCTTGTACGATTCCATCACAAAGTGTATTGGATGAGAAATAAATTCAGCCAGCACTGCCTTCTGCAGGCTGCTTTTAGCACATGTCGATTTAAGCCTCACTGAAACTGACTCTGACCCAAAACTCCAGATCCTAATCCCCTCAGATCTGGACTCTGATCTGAAGGTTCAGCTGGTTTCTGTTCCGAATGCTGTATTGAAGCTGTGATGTCCCTCTTTCTGTGCATGGCACCTTAAAATGTCTAAGAAGCCTGCCCGTGTGCAGAGACAGCAGCCATTTTGTTCTCACAGTTGCTGCAGACTGTTACAGAAATAACATGCATACACTGTGCTCTCTCACGCGCAGGCACTCTACTTTTGTTCTTTCTTATTTTCCTTAATCTAAAATAAGTCACTACATCTACAATGACTTGAACCAAAATCAGATCCAAACACACCCAAACATTGGAGAAAGGCTTGACTCCTGATCTGAACTTTGCAGACCTCTGGTACATCATAGCCCACTGACACCACCCAACCACCCCCGTGCCCCCACCAAGTCCAACAACTGGAATTACGCCGAAGTATCACAACCCTCAGGAGACTAAACTATTGTGTGGCACTTGCAGAGAACAGGAGGGACCGAGGAGCATCAGTGCCAGAGGAACCTGCAATGGCAGGGAACAGATTGAGGGGCAGCAGAAGGTGAACAAATCCCAAGGGCCCTGCCAGTTTGATCTGGGGGGGAATTTCCTTCCTAACCCCACATATGGTGACCGGTTAGACCCATGGGCAGCAGTGTAAGAGGGGGGAGAATGGAAGCAGCCTTTTCTCCCTCTAGAACTCAGGCACAATTACAGGACTGCAGCTTAGGGAACACATGGCTACTGCCCCAGTGGTACCGCCCTTCCTCGGGTGTGTGTGGGAAGGGGGTGCGGAGGGGGCAGGGGGGAAAAGCTCTGGCCTTGCCGGGGCATGCGACAGCAGCCATGCTGTCTCAGCACTCCCTAGCGCGATGCATGCTACAACCCCCCACCTCTGTCATGCCCCCAAAGCAGGGGCTCTGCCCTCAAGGCAAAATACCTCTAAAAAGCAGGATCATCCGGAGAGAAAAAAATCCTTCTGGCCCATGAGTAAGGGGCCTGATCCTTGGAGGTGCTGAGTGCCCATGACTCCTAGTTAAGGTAAATGAGCCAAGTCCTAAAGGTCCAGATCCTCAAAAATATTGAGGTGCCTAATTCCCATTGATTTCAAGGGAAGTTAGGCACCTACGTAGCTTTCAGAATCCAGGCCAAAGCCCTTACCAAGATGTCCCGTCATCTGGATTGGCTCACACCCGTGAGTGCCTACCTCAGGGCAGACACCCCAAACTGGTGGTGTGCTCTATAATTACATTTCAGCAAGACAGTGACAAAAGTGAACTCCTGGATCCCGATCCCAGTCTCACCATGGAGTCACAGACAGTCCCCTTAGACTCTCCAGTCTATCCTGCCACCCAGACAAACTGGACTTTGTGATCAAATGGCCACTTGCACCAAAAATCACATCACATTCAGGTGGCTTCCAGTCCCGAGAGACCTGTCACTTTCCCCAGATCAATTGGTACCCTAGATCTTACACCAAAGACAATGTTGGCAGCTAATTCTATAGTAAACTAACTAAAGGTGTATTAGCTAAGAAAAGGAAATGAGAGTCATTGAGCGGTTAAAGCAGGTGGAATATATGTACAGCTGAGTCACAGTCTATCATTCCAAATGGTGGCAGCGATGTAGTCATCTGCCACCTTCCCAAAAGTCTCTCAGGGCGACTCAGAATAACTCTGGGGATCTCCACTTTGCATCTGGTTCACTTCCCTGTAAGAGTCCAAACAGCCCAGAGATCCCGGATCTTTCCTTGAATCCATACTTATAGCTTCTCCTCACAGAAAACAAGCTGACAGGGTCACTACCCACATGGGCTTTTCCTTTGATGGCCGAGAGTGAGGAACAATGGCATTGTGAGTCTTTGGCCTCCGATCATCACACACAATGCCCACTTGCTTTGAAATTAGCACTTTTCTGTTAAAGTTCTTCAGCTGCATTCCACAAGGCTTCTTTCTCCTTTGATGGGTTATTTAGTTGCAGGGGTAACACAATGGAACTCCTTACCTGAGGAGGTTGTGAAGGCTAGGACTATAACAATGTTTAAAAGGGGACTGGATAAATTCATGGTGGCTAAGTCCATAAATGGCTATTAGCCAGGATGGGTAAGAATGGTGTCCCTAGCCTCTGTTCGTCAGAGGATGGAGATGGATGGCAGGAGAGAGATCACTTGATCATTGCCTGTTAGGTTCACTCCCTCTGGGGCAGCTGGTATTGGCCACTGTCGGTAGACAGATACTGGGCTAGATGGACCTTTGGTCTGACCCGGTACGGCCTTTCTTATGTTCTTATGTTCTTATGTAATGGAAATGTTTGCTACTCCATTGTAACGGGATACAGAGAAGTGAAAACAATGCAAGTACCACCCCTCTAGTTTTCATGACGTTTAAACCCCAAATACACTCTTATATTGAACAGTCACTTTGATCTATACCAGTGGTTCTCAACCTATTTACCATTGTGGGCCGCATATGCAGCTCTCTATGCAGCTTACCTGGGCCACATCCACACAATATCTATGCTATCTGTAAGGCCCTGAGGATGTCACATGGGCCGCAGCTCTGTGCTGATTGGGCCGCAAGCTGCTCGCAGATTGAGAACCACGGATCTATACTAATACACAAGTGAATTGGCCTGGGGCTCTGGCATGAGCTGGCACCTGGTCTGCCAGCATCACACCAGATTTTTACCCAGTCTTTACTCAGGCAAAACTCCCACTGACTTCAGTAAAGCTAAATGAGGGCCTCAGTTGGCATTAAATGCACTCAGCACCTTCCTTGAAGGGCCCTTTCGGACCAACAAAGCCGTCAATTGAACAGAGTGACTGCGAACAATAAAGCACAGCTTCCTTCTTTGTCCTGCTGGTCGCATTTTAAAAAAACCTGTCTCAGAACACTGCAATTGTATATCCCCACAACCGAAGCCCAGGTCAGCTGACCTGGGCCAGCCCTGGCCACGCCGCCGGTCTTTTATTGCAGTCTGAACATACCATCAGACTCATCAGCCTTGTCTAGGGGCCTTATTCAAAGAGCGCTGATGTCATGGGAAGGCTTTTCCATTGCTTCCCGTGGGCATGGGATCAGGCCCCGTATGAGCAAGCAACGAGTTTTGGTCGTCACCGGGGATTCTATACAATGGCAGACATGCCTTTCTTTGTTCATCTCTCTCGCTTTCATTTTTTAAGCCCGTTTCCCTGCTTTAGCTAAACATCACTGATAACCCTGCATTAAAATAATCTATTTTGTAATCAGGATTATGCTATTTGGAGTGCAGGCATTAAGGGAGGGCGAAAGGATTAGTTCTAGCCACACAGGACGATATGGCCCACATTAACTTGTCTGACCTTGCTGTAACTGGGCAAAAGATTAAAAAATCATTAGTGAAGTTGGCCTTCGGCGTCTTAAACCTCAGCAGGTGACCTCTTGTTAGAGCCCAGTAATCCAGGCGTTTCCTCGAGGAAGGGCAGTACTGGATAATTCACATGAGACTGGAGCGAGTCCTCGTTAGTCTGTGTCCCTTACAAATGGCCTCGCAGGCCGAGGAAAGTGGAATCTAGGCGAGGGCACTGAAAACGATGAGCCCTTTGATCAAATAAAAAAGTGAACTGCAATGAATAGGAGGCTCACCCCTCTAAATGTCCACTTCCACAGCCCTGCTTACATGGCCTATTAATGTTAATGTGTATCTTTCCATTGGCTTCCATGGGTTTTGGATCGACTTCTAAATTGAATGGTAAATTATGCTTCTTGTCCCAAGGATTCCCAATCTAAGTCACACTCCACGTGTCTGCTGTGGCAGACACGGCAATTTCCTGCAATACCCTGGACAAATCTTGTTGAGCTAAATTAAACTTTATTGAATCAAGTTTCTGTATCCTTGTGGGCCCAGGACTGTATGCAATTCCATGGGGGAGGGAGACCACAGCCCTCCAAGAACTAAGAACAGGGAAATCATGCCTTACTAATCTATTAGAATTCTTTGAGGGACTCAACAAGCATGTGGACAAGGGTTATCCAGTGGATACAGTGTAGTTGGACTTTCAGAAAGCCTTTGACAAAGGCTCGTAAGCACAGTAAGCAGCCGTGGGATAAGAGGGAAGGAACTCTCATGGATCAGTAACTGGTTAAAAGACAGAAAACAAAGGGTCATTTCCCCATCTGAAGAAGTGGAGTTTTCTACCCACGAAAGCTTATGCCCAAATAAATCTGTTAGTCTTTAAGGTGCCAACGGACTCCTCGTTGTTTTTGTGGATACAGACTAACACAGCTACCCCTCTGATAATGATATTGACCTCCTTTGTAAAGTGCTTTGAGATTTATTGATGAAAAGTGCTAGATAAGAGCTAAGGATTATTAATAAAGTACCTGGACAATTTTGCACACAGAGTGCAGCAAATTTGGTTTGCAATTTGTTTTTCAGGACTCCTTTTCATGCCTAGAGTCAACGCTCACCCGCCAAGTATTTTGGAGTGGTGCAGAAGTAATCATCTAAGATTGGTGCACCCTTGCATTATTCCTTGTGCACAAAAGTTCTTGTGAAGTGGCCTTAAATTGCACTTGTCCCTAAATGTCAATTGTTAGTGCAACTGCCTTCGGAACGTTTGGCTTCCCATGCTAGGTTATATTTCCCAATGTGAACCAGGCCATATGTTCTAAAGCATATTGGGAAGTTACTCCATTTCCTTCTTGCACATCTGGGCTAATTAAGAAAGAAGATTAAAAACACAGATGGGCTCTGTAATAACAGTAATCAAAATAACATAATGGGATTATGGGCTGGACTCACTTAGGAAAGATTTTTTATTTATTTATTTATTTTTAGAGCAGGAAAAAACCATGGGTGGTTTCTGCTTGGCCAAATCAAAACCAGGATAGTTTGGATCCCATTTTATCCAAACCCACAACGTTCACTGGCGAGTTCATACAAACAGATCTGATCTGGGCCCATCTGGTGATAGTTGGGATTTGATACATAGAAGGTGCCCCCACCGCGAAAGAAAATCCCCTTCTTTAATTTAATTGACAAGATGGTTTCAGAAGTGCCCACTGCACACACTGTACATAAAATCATAAACTAGATCCACTGACCCATCTTCATAAACACACAGCATGAACCCACAAACGCCTTCTCCATATGTAGATTAAACAGGGGACGTTGTAGAGATATGTTTGTAGAAGATTATAATTAAGAGATGCTCCCTCACAAGGGACAGTCTTATGAACACAGGAATCTGGAGATGTGCCCTGGAGGTGGGGTTCTTCAGTTTGTTTTATTAAAGTTTTATTCCTTTCTCCTGCACTGGTTTGTTATTTAATGAACTCCAAGATCGTTACAGATGTTAAATGGTCAGGAGTAATGGACCTTTAGAGGAAGGATTTCCAAGTGCTGAAGACAGCTAGAAGGACTCAGGCGGACACTTTTGGGAAAGCATTTCCATAGACAAGGACAAGGGAGGAACAATGATCCAGCGTTTAGAGCAAGATTGCCTGAAACGCCATGAGACCTGGGCTCAGTTCCCTGCTCTGCTACAGATGTCCTGTCAGGGTCATGCTGTCTGTGGATGCAAAACATGCATTGCAGGCCCCAGAATCCATCTGTGCCCATTGGACGGCTCCCCTCCAGCCCCTGAACATGCATGGAGGATTCCATTTTGTACTACAGCTACGTGGCACGTACCAGGTAGAATTGCATGCCTTACTACAAATGTCACAGCACCCCACTGCATCCTGTGTGACCTTGGGCACGTCATTTTGTTTCTACGTGCATTGGCTCCCATCTGTGAAATCAGGATAATAGCATTTCCCTACTTCACTGTAGTGTTGCCATTAAAATGACGGCAAGACATTTGGATATTATGGTAACAAGGGCCATATAAATACCTAAGATGTTGGGTCCTTGTCCATCTATTACCTAAGTACCAACATTGCCTAAGATAGATGGACAAAGACCTCATCCCTAGACTGACCCTGAGTTAACCTTGGGGCAGCAAGCAAGGTCAGCCCAGCTGATCTCAACAAGTTTCTAGGACAAAGACTGAAAGACGCACCGTCAAGTAGACTGGGCTTAAATTATAACAACCAACATGAAATTAACCACATTTCTGCATTTCCGAGGAGATCCCCTAATTAACATAGAATGATCTTAGTAGCTGCACTGGGGTGGTTGTTGTTTTTTTTTCTTATTGGCTATTTACCTGCTTGGGACTCTTCAACAAACGTGACACTCGTTTGGTACATTTTGAAAAATGCACGAAAATGTGCAAATTGGAGAAGCATGAACGCAGCGTTGTTAAAACAGCACCAGTCTGCCCCTGCCCAGGTGAAGCAAAGTTATTAAAACACTGGGAGGATAGACAAAATATTTTCCAGAGGCTCCTTTGTTCAAAGAAAAGCTCGCAGGGGCCAAAAGGAAAAGAGGGCCGGATAGCAAGTGAAGTCAAGTGAAGGATTCCCAGTGGGTGCTGGATCATGACCATAGATATTGTGGGTCAAGGTATTGCATGCCAGCGGCTACCACTCACATGGAGATCCATTGGGCCAGTTTATCCCCTCGTTGCTGGGAGTAGAGGGGATCCATCTCTAATGTAGGGTGCACCCTGAGGAAATGTCTCCACAGAATCATCTCCCCCCGTTCCCCACCTCCATGAAGAGAGTTCCTAGCGCGCTATGTATTTCATTTTAATGTAGTGTCATACACATAATAATATAGAAACTTCTCCTTGGGCACTCTGCAGGGACCAGGCTCCCGGGCCCCTCCACAGCATTGCGCTCCAGGATACATACAAGTCAGCTAATCAGCCTTCTTTTATGTGCCCTGGGACTCTCCCTTAGGGGGCCTTGGGGCCTGCAGCCAAGTCCATGGGAAGATGGCTCTTGCTGTGCATGGAAAGACAGCAACAAGACTTTCAAAAGTGACTAGTGATTTTGGGGGGTTCCCAACCTGAGACAGCTTAGAAGAGTCCTGATTTTCAAAAGTCCCAAGCACTTCCCCTCTGAAAATCAAGCCCCCTTAAGATGTCTCAAACTGGGCAACCAAAATCATTAGTCACCTTGGCCATGGCTTCTATGAAATCTGTATTGGTGGCCTTCTCTCTGCTACATGCCCAAAGATGAGCAGACAGCTGGCTGTTGGGTAACCCAGCCACTTTATTCTAGTCTTTGTTTATCGCTTTCTCCCAAGAGCGTGAGGTTAGTGTAGTGACTTTCCATCACACACGAGTAGATTAAGGGCTCATTGGGAGGAGATTCCATAAATAAACTGACTGGGGCACTGCTAACAAATGGCTGATAAGCCCCAGTTCTATGTTTTAATCCCTCAAATTCCATTAAAACAGATTGTTGTGGTTTATGGATTAAAATGTTTGTTTTCCCCACTGTAATGTGGATTATGTTAAACCATGCTGGTGCAGTAAATATGCTTGGGAGTTGTGTTTCTAGGCTGGGTGCATTATCAGAGAGGTCCTACCATGGAGATCTTCCACTCTAAAAGACAAAAACAGAAACAAAGATGCCCTGAGAGACCCAATGGAAGGAGTTATCCCGGAGGTCTCTGTGTGTTTGTATTACCCTTCCTCCTAACCAAATATATTTCCTCTTTATCCCATGTATGGGACAAATGGAAAAGGAGGACCTTGAGGGGAGGGGTTTGACGTTCTGATCTATGATTCCCATTGACTTCAATGGGCTCTACATCAGACCCTAAGTGAGAAGTGGCTGGAAGCATGGAGGTCTGGGATTGGCAGGATGGACGAAGATGGGAATAGAAGAAAGAAACAAAGAGGCTTCAGTTCCACATGGAGATCGGACAAAGCCACAAAGTTTGGACCTGAATCCCAACTTCCTGATAGTCCAGGGGCATTCGAATCTACCGAGGCTACAACCCTTTAAATGTATAAAGTGTCTCACAGACACTAGTCTCCTCACAACAGCCTGTGAGGTTGGCAGTTGGGCTTTTGGTCAGGGATCTCCAACTGGGAGTTTACTGAGCACGAAGAGCCATCTGTGAAGTTTAATGTCTTGTTTTGTGTGGGTCCTTTTAGGTTTGTGATTCAATTAGCCCTGATCCCGGGGTCTGGATGCACAGGATGCAGCACCCGGGGAGGAGGGGGGGAAGCTGGCTCTAATCCACCTTTCTACAACCCAGATCCTGGGGCCAAACTGCCCTTTGGAGTAACTTGCAGCAGCCTAAGTGTAGGTGGAATGGTCCCTTACGACCTGCTCTGCCAGCTGAGATTTCTGGGATGCAGCTTGCTACAGCCCCGCCCCCTTCTGGCCACACCCCCAGCCAACCCCAAAACACCCTCCATCCCGCAAGGGACTCCCACTGGCCTGCTCTGGCAGCTCTTCATTCCCTTTGCACCACCAACGCAGGGGCACCAGGCTCTGGCCCCATAATAATGGACAATCCCCACCCCCAAAGAGTTTACAGTCCAACTTCAGACTCCTGCCCGCTCACAAGCATGATGCAGTCGAGCCAAACCAGGGTGGGGGGAGTAGATCCAGGCCTATAAACCAGAGCGATGCTTTTAGATCTGCTCTGAGACCTGCTGCCCAAGTCTCACTGTGCTGTCCCCAGCCTCAAATGCATGTTTACCTGCTGCTCGGTAATTCCTTTTGCCGGCCTTCGAGCAAGACTATTGACAGGAAGGCTGCCGAGGAGCTGTCTCTTAGATCTGAGACCGCCGCCGCACCACGACTCCATCGGAGAGGCAGCGCTGTGGGTGTGTAACATGGGTACACGTGCCCTCTGCAGCAAACGGAAGTCTCACCTCTCTGACGAACAGGGCAGCCGCTCCTGAGTGCCGGGGCATGCAGGCATTTTCCAAAGGCTGATGCATTTTTGAAGGACCCACGGTATATTGTATGAGCTGACTGTTATAAATGTAGGAGCGCCCAAATAGGGCTCCAATTGAATCCTGTCTTTGCCATTCAATGCTCCTGCTGATTAAATGCAGGATCGTAACAGATTGCTGTGTTTTTCCGTGCGGGTCATTGCATTATATTTTAATAAGTTTATGTTCCAGATAAGGAACTCTAGCCTGCTGACTTTGATGCTGCTTCCACCAAGAGCAGCAAAGAGGTTATTTATGCCCACTAAATTTAGTGGGACAGATCCTTGGATGGTGTAAATCAGCGTAGTTCCCTTATCTCCACTGACTCCCATTAAATTCAATGGCGCTATGTCTATTTATACCAGCTGAGTATCTGGTACAGCAAGTTCACTGCTGGTGAAATGTTCTGAACTGACAGCCTGGGAGGTTGAAGTCCCTCCATTTATCCACAGAACAGGTGGCACTACAATCTTCACCCAGCACTGCCCACCGCCAACTCTCTGCAAACACACCTATACTGGTGAGAAGACAGTGTACTCTCCATTCATTCATTCATTCAGGCCCATTCATTCATGGCATTCATGGCTTTCTGAGCTCAGACTTCCAACTCAAATGCCAGTTCATGAAAATGAAGTTAGTGTTTTTTTGTGAGGTGGACATAAGTCCACTGGGAGGCTGGCCTGAAACCCACCACATTTATTTCACATAGGCTGCCCCGAATGGCCATAGCTTTTGTTTAATACTGAGCTGGTCTGGCATAGAATAGGTGATTTACAGGTGAAAGACTGTGCCCGTCCTAATTTCTTGGAGACATCCAATGCCCAGCTTTCCTGATTCCTGAATTTTCACACTTGCAAGGGACAGATTAGAGGTGAAATTTGTGTCCCTCGTGCATATTTCAAACCACATCATGGTCTTCCATGGATTCTACAACAGTATTTTTAACCAGGCCTGATCCTTGTTGTCAGATGTCACTGGTGTGGTGCTCTGCTCAATGTTGATAACAGTCAGCTGCATGTGTGTGTTCCCTCTATGTGCTGCCCCGGCTCTGCAGATCGCACACCCCCGAGAGAACCCCCCATGACCAGAGACTCCGATAAGGTACGAAGGCACCCGGCCAGGTTTATTGTCAAACGAAACACAGTCTCTAGGTCCCCGGATCAGAGGTCTACAGTTCTGCTAGTATATGTACTCCCTGACAATGGACACAGCTTAGTCAATGGCAGGACACGCCACTGCCCCCTAGGCTGGACAAAGACACCACCCCAGGGATGCATTCATAGAATATCAGGGTTGGAAGGGACTCAGGAGATCATCTAGCCCAATTTGCTGCTCAAAGGAAGACCAAGACCAATCCCCAGACAGATTTTTACCCCAGTTCCCTAAATGGCCCCCTCAAGGATTGAACTCACAACCCTGGGTTTAGCAGGCCAATGCTCAAACCACTGAGCTATCCCTGGCTCACAGCTTAACTTTGCTTTATGTTAGCAAAGTCTTGACCATTACTTTAGCTCAGGTCTTAGGCCTCATACTGGGCCTCTGATACAAGGGTTTATGTTTCAGGGCCTCATCTTACTACAATCCTTCCATATTCCTTGCTTCAAACCATAACCTTTGCATCATTCCTGCACCATTCTTGTACTTTTCCACATCTGGCAAGTCATCGGGATTTTTGTGGCGGACCAATTCTCCCTCCACACAGACAGGGCATGAACCACCCCTATTATTACATCTCCTAGGCTGCATGAGAAGCAGTGGCTTGGTGCACCCTCCTCTCATGGTTCTAAGCCAGTGGATTCATGCAGTTAATGTCCCCAGTGGCTACACCACTGCTAATCTATCAGCCTGTCCTCAACTCTCTTCTGTGGTCCCATTGGGAGAAAGCTCTGGAGGTTGAGGGATGAATAGGGTCGCCCTTATCAACCTTTCCTTCCCCACTGGATCTTTTGTCAGCACTTGCTGTTTCCTCATGTTGTTTACCATGGACACTACGCTCCAAATTTGTGAAGGAATCAAATAAGGCAATGATATTGATAAAAAAGATATATATTTTTCTTTTTTTTAGTGGAGGGAAAATACTTAAAGACCACAGGAGCTCTGAGCAATAAAAGGCTCTGTGGGATTTGCCATGATATTGTATTTATTATTAAATTGCAAGGTTTCCAGAGAGAGGGGCATAAACCAAACCACAGGTCCAAATATCCCTGAACTCTGGAAATGTCTCTAATTTTTGATGAATTATTGTTACAGACGCTCCCGACTTACACAAGTGTTCCGTTTCAGAACGCCTTGTGTAATTAGAATTTTGCATAAGTCGGAAACATATACCCGACCATTACGCAAAAAAACCCAACCTATTTTTAGCTTATGGAACTTTTTCCGTAAGTGCGGATTTGCGTAAATCAGGTTTGCGTAACCCGGGGGGCATCTGTATTATAGAATTTTTTAAATCTCATACTAGGATGCTTTTTAAACATCCTTATGCTGAATCGATAGAGCTGAACAAAATGGTTTTATTTTCTGGGGAAAAAAATATTTTTCAAAATGTTTTCCATCATTTTCTGTGTTTTTATTTAAAAAAGCAGCGTCCCCTCCCCGCAAAATATGTTGTTTTCAGGGATTATTTTTTTTACAAAACCCTGGTAAATTCCAATAAAAAATGGAAATGCTCTCGAGATATTTATTAAATCCAAAAAAAAATATTTCCAATGAAAACCTATTTTGATGGAAAATTTTATTCAAGCTCTGTACAAATGAACATTAAACTAAAAAATGATAGATGACAACGCTCCCTGAGCAGTGAGGCTAGACAGATTAAAGTGACTCTGTCAGGTTCACATTTAATTTTTGTGAGGCAAAAACATAAGAACATAAGAACGGCCATACTGGGTCAGACCAAAGGTCCATCTAGCCCAGTATCCTGTCTTCTGACAGTGGCCAATGCCAGGTGCCCCAGAGGGAATGAACCGAACAGGTAATTGTCAAGTGATCCATCCCGTCGTCCATTCCCAGCTTCTGGCAAACAGAGGCTAGGGACACTATCCCTGCCCATCCTGGCTAATAGCCATTGATGGACCTAGCCTCCATGAATGTATCTAGTTCTTTTTTGAACCCTGTTATAGTCTTGGCCTTCACAACATCCTTTGGCAAGGAGTTCCACAGGTTGACTGTGCGTTGTGTGAAAATAGATTTCCTTTTTTTTGTTTTAAACCTGCTGCCTATTAACTTCCTTTTTATTTTTTTTAAGAAAACTTCACCCAAATTAATATTAATTAGAAATAGGCCAAAATCAGAATCTTTTATGTAAAACCACCTCTATACATTGGTGGGTCATCTGAACTGGAATCTGGATTGAACACATCCCTGGATTTGAAACTGATTTTGGAAGCCAAAGTCTAACTGGTGATGTTTTACCAAACAAAAACTCAAGCCCAGTTTTATGGCATATTCCTAACAAAAATAAGAACTATTTTAATCAATTTTAAAAATATCTCTCAGTGGAAGTAGGATGCTTTGTTTAGATTTAAATATATCTACCAAAATGATCCTCATCATTATAGTCTCTGAATCCTTTCTGTTTTTAGAACCCAAACACCATTATGTTGGTGCATGAGCACTGAGAAGTGAAACTGACTAGAAATAAAAGTTGTTTGCAATGTTGTAGCCCTGTTGGTCCCAGCATATGAGAAAAACAAGGTGGGTGAGGTAATATCTTTTAATTAATCAATTTCAGTTGGTGAGAAAGACAAGGAAGAAGTAAGACCTGGAGAAGAGTCTGTGGAGCTTGAAAGCTTGCCTCTGTCACCAACAGATGTTGGTCCATAAAAGACACTACCTCACCTGCCTTGTCTCTCTACAAATAAAAGTGAAATTTACTAGCAAACAAAACTAAAAGTGACTATTCTAACTTTGCTGGCCCAAGATGAGCGAAATGCAAAATGCAAACATAGAAGGTGAAAACTAAAGTGGATTATAACAGTGTCTCGTTTTAATAACCTAAAATGTCATTGGTAATGTCGGGGGAGGGGTCACTTTTTACCTAGCCAATGTTCTTTTAAAGAGACTGCAATTGGCTGGTATACAAGTTTCCCAGTTTGCTGAGAGAAATGATTGGCCCTGAGTCCAATCCCAGTTCCAACTCTGTAAATCAGGAGCGAGTCAGTGGAGTAAAGGAAAGGATAGGCGGGCCCAGTGTCCTGCTAGAAGCAAACAAATGAAGTTTCCTTTCTTTACCCAAAGTTTTAAATAAAGGCTTGATTTCCATGCCACCGCTTCTAAAAGAAAAGCTTCTGAAAGATTTTATTTTTCTACAGGAAAGCACAAGGAATGTGCTTATTTAGCTGAGATAAAATGATAATTCCTAAGAAATCAGTGTGGATTAGGGAGCGAAGCGATTAGAAAGAGCCGGTATATTTATGAATGTGTGCATAGCCCTGCTGGTTTAGGGGGTACTAATCCCTCTTAGTCTGCAAAAGGACCTTCAGACTGCTCAAGCAAGCAGAGCTTAGGAACTGCAAGCCTCCTAGAAAGTCCTAAATCTTCACATTAGCTCCCTGCGTTTCCTTCATCTTAAAGTCTAAGCCGTTTTTCTAAAGGATACTTCCATAAACAAGCCCCCTCAGAATCTGCAAGGATTTGGAAATCCGGATTGGTGAAAAATTTTTAAATCCAGGGTCCAACTGGACAGAAGCAGATTAGGCTGCACTCTAACAGACCAACCTTAAAGATACAGTGCTGTCCTAGATCAGTATACCCTGTTTAGGGTGAATTTAATTTAAAAAAAAAGGGGGGGGNACCAACCTTAAAGATACAGTGCTGTCCTAGATCAGTATACCCTGTTTAGGGTGAATTTAATAAAAAAAAAAGGGGTGTGTGTGTGAAGAAAACAAAAGAAAGAAAGAAAGAAAGAAAGAAAGAAAGAAAGAAAGAAAGAAAGAAAGAAAGAAAGAAAGAAAGAAAGAAAGAAAGAAAGAAAATCTGAGATTCCCACTCACCTGATGTGCTGTATATTCTCAGATCTTTTTAGGGAAAGAACATGTCTATATGTCTACATCCTTCCTAGACACTACCTGCAGTGTCAGTCGGATGTAGTGTTCTCTTCATTTCCTGTCCTAGTTAAGGCGTATTGTTGCTGGGTGCTATTAAACAGCTGCTCTGTTTCACCCCAGAGGTGGCTGCACTTTCTCTGCTGGTTGACGTGAAACCTTGAGGTTGTGTACAGTTCATGTATCAGTTTACATTTACAAAGTGCTTTGAGATCCTTCAGGAAGAAAGGGAATTTATTAAAGAAAGATCTGGGGAGATTTTCGCTGAGACTTGTGCTGTCTTCTGGTAATTTCCCCCTTACTTGCTGGTATTCTAAAAGCATTTGCAGCCACGAACACACATGTTGGGGAGGTGGCATTGCTGGTAGGGACACTGAATCTGTAGGGAAGCCAACTTGGGCAGAACACAATGGGTCCCCATTCGTTCATCCCACCCACTTGGATTGATTTTCCAGCAGATAGCAAGTTACTAATTCATAGCTTCCTTGGGACACGAAGGAGATCAACAGCCCATAGATTTGTGAATCCTCTAAACAGCTCCAACAGATGTAACGTCAGGTGCCAGTTATTCCACCAGATCATCTGAACAATAAAGGCCTATTTTGCTGTTAAGCAACAAACAGAGCAGCTGGATGTTTCAGAAGATGATTATATGGCTACATGTAGGCTGCCCCAGTCTAAAAAGGGAGCTAGAAAGCCTTCCATGCCCTAGAGTACACCAATATCTCAGCTGATTATGGAGGCATCTGCATGGCTTTCCCATAGGAATGTTAACATACAATTTCACTGCAAACTGAACTCATTCTGGAGGAAGTCCTGTAGATAACAATCTTTTCATAGAATGTTAGGGTTGGATGGGACCTCAGGAGGTATCTAGTCCAAACCCCTGCTCAAAGCAGGGCCAATCCTCAGATGGATTTTTGCCCCAGATCCCTAAACGGCCCCCTCAAGAATTGAACTCACAACCCTGGGTTTAGCAGGCCAATGCTCAAACCACTGAGCTATCCTGGATGCCCTATCAATCTTTCCCACCTCTAATTGCTATGGTTCTATGCAGCTGGGTGAACTGTAGGCAATCAGTTCACATCAGGCCAATCCTGCCCCATGTCCTGGGTTTTGGTCCCTATCAATGGAACCGCTTTGGTTCTGCCATTCGAGCAGGATTTATGACCTTCTTCAACTGTGACAGAACCGGTGACAGCCAGGGCATGTGCTGTTATAGCCGATTTCTGTGAGTTAGAACCATCAACTAAACTATGGAACTGTCTGATTTTATTCTCATCACTTCCTCCCCCTTTGCCCCTTCCCACGATTTGCTACTGTAGCAAATACTTTTTGCTCTTGTCTTAAATGAAGCTGGAAGTGCTTCGGGGCAAGGATGAGGTTTGATCTGTGTGTTTATACGCTACCCAGCACGACGGCCCTTCGATCCTGAGCTGTAAAACCAGGCTAATGATATTTCTTGCCTGTCTGGTCTATTGAGATTGTAAACTCTTTGGGGCGGGGACCATCTCTCACTAAAGGATACAGCTGCACTTCAAGCTGGAGGTGTACATTCCAGCTCTAGGCGATGTACTCACATCAGCACTGATCCCGCTAGCATGGCAGCGTATCAGCAGCGGCATGGGCAGCGGGAGGAGCTAGCTACCCTGCGTAGCTAGCATCTTGGATGGGGATATGCTTGGGGCAGCCAGCCCCTCCCACTGTTCACACTGCTGTGGCTACACTGTTTTTAGTTCTTGATCAGAGCTAGCACCAGTATGTCTCCTTGAACTGGAATTCACACCTCCAGCTTGAAGGGTAGACATATCCTCTGTGTGTGTACAGCGCCTAGCGCAACAGGGCTCTGATATCTCTTGGGACCTCTACAATAATCAAAATACCTAGCTGTTATATGGCACTTTTCATCAGTAGATCTCAAAACACTTTACAAAGGAGATCAGTATCATTATGCCCCCGGAACAGGTGGGGAAATTGAAGCTGGGATACAAACAATAAAACATATAGTAATAATCACCATTGAGTCTTTGCAAAAGAACCAAAGTTGAGTTGCAAACATGCCTGCTGCGTTTCAGCAACCACCTATGAGCTGGTCCTGAAAACTGCCACTCGGGGTGAGTAGCCCCACTGACTGCAAAACGACAACTCAGGTGAGTTGGGCTTTCAAGGATTGGGCCCTTGACTCTCCCTCCCCCAGGAAAAACTTCCAACCCTGGAGTCTTTAAAGAGTTCCAACCGCTCTACTCTCGCTAATGCTAATGAGATGATATACAATTGACCAGAAACAAATAAATAATTCAAAATCCACTGCAAGTGGGAGAAGTATTTAAATGTTATTGATAAACTAATCTACAGAGCTCTATTAGCAGTTCAGTCACATGGCACCTGTATTGATTGGAGAATTTAAACAAACACACCCACACAGAGCAAGCACAGACTAGCTTATCTAGCCATGCTTTCTATAGCGGCAGCATTAACATTTGTGGTTTTGGTGGTAATTTTGTCTTGTGAATTTTTATGCCCCACTAGCCTGTTCTGTAGACGGTACTGACAGCCTGGATGGTATGTTTACATCCAGTTTGCACACAGTTTATCTATTCATACACTGCATTAAAAGACAGGTTTCAGAGTAGCAGCCGTGTTAGGCTGTATCTGCAAAAAGAAGAGTTTGTCTCAGTATTATTTTTAGTACACACACCAGCTGATTGCCAAATTACCTAACACTACTGCCATCCAATCCCCAAATTCTACTTAGAGGCACTGTGGTTTCTCGACTTGATCAGCTGGTATTTCCCTCCTTGCTGCTTTTGCTGGTAATGTAACAGTGTTGAACTGGCTTCCCCGCGATTCCCAAACACCTCGGCGTTGTTCAGGTGCCTTTTGCTTCTCATCCCATTGACACTCGTGTAACTCCACGGAGTTACTGCTCATTTGCAAGCCAAAGGAGAAGTGAACCGGTTGTTTCCTGTGCAGTCCCTGTAAGACGCTTTAAGACTGGATTGCGATTGGAGGCACAGCCCTGAGCAAAGGGGCAGTGAGGCAACACACCACCTCTGGAGTGGCCACTGGACCTTACAATTCTTCTTTGACTTCCTCCTTGCTCTGGGGAGTCGGGGGGTTAGTAATTTGCTGCTGGCGTATGCCACACACACATCACTCCATCCTGCTGTCTCAGCTGTGCTGGCCAGCAAGTAGGGGAGTGTCTAGAACTAAGACTCTGCCCAGTTCCCAACCTCTCCCCATCCACCTGTTCACAGTGTCCGCTTACTCTTATGCACCCACACTGAAGGTCTGGGAAGCCCATCCAGGAGGATAAAGATGGTTCTTACCCCTTGCGTAGGCACACGGCCTGAATTGGAATCCACCCCAGAAGAATCAATACCTCCCTGATCCGTAATGCACTGATGGATATAATATTATATTATGATATTAGACCAGGGGTCGGCAACCTTTCAGAAGTGGTGTGCCGAGTCTTCATTTATTCACTCTAATTGAAGGTTTCGTGTGCCAGTCATACATTTTAACATTTTTAGAAGGTCTCTTTCTATAAGTCTATAATACATAATTAAACTATTGTGGTATGTAAAGTAAATAAGGTTTTTTAAATGTTTAAGAAACTTCATTTAAAATTAAATTAAAATGCAGAGCCCCCTGGACCGGTGGCCAGGACCCGGGCAGTGTGAGTGCCACTGAAAATCAGCTTATGTGCCGCCTTTGGCACGCATGCTATAGGTTGCCTACCCCTGTATTAGAATAACATACTGGGGGAGGAAATGTTACCTAGTGGATAGGGCACTGGACCGGGACTCGGGAGACCTCCGTTCTGTTCCTAGTTCTGCTTTGCTTGGTGACTATGGGCCAGTCACGTCCCCCATGCCTCAGTTTCCCCATCTGTAAAAACAGGGCTAATGATGCTGACCTTCTTTGGAAAGTGCTTTGAGATCTATGAATGAAAATGCTATATAAGAACTAGTGATGAGGATGATTGTAGTGATTTGCTCAGTCACAAATGATCAAGAGGTGCTAGGTTTTTTGGTTTTCACTGGGGGGCGGGGGTAAGGAATAATGTAAAATCCCATACGAATATTGGCTTTGTGTTGTTATGGAAACACAGCAGGAAGACTCCTATTGTCCCAACAAGGACAAAGAACAACCTTTGCCATGGAGGATTTTTCACTGATTGCTTAAAACGTGGATCTCTTTAAATGAAAGGACTTTTTGCAGCCTCAACCTGATACCTGAAGACATCACTGAAGGCTGGAACAGCATCCCAGCTCAGCGGCAGGCCTGACAGATGATATTGGCAAGTAGGCCCATGTCTCTGCAATCCACCCTTAGGCTCATCCAGGCCTGCCAAAGCTTCCTGCTTTGCTCTTTCCTGCTGTCACCAGGCAGCCTGCGTGAGGGCAATTACCAAAACAAATCAATCTTCTCTTGACAGTTCATTTACACTGAATTAATTTGGAATTAGAAACCATTATTGCAATTGGCAGCTCCTGATATTCCCAATGCAACACAGTATCTATGGGGAAAACAACTCTAGACCCCGGTGTTTGAATTAAAAAGGACAGTTCTTCCTGATTGAGATACAAAGCCAAAGAGGATTTTGTCTTCAGTTCTCATTGTTTCTGGGCAGGAGCAAATCTGTACCTCCTGGATGTGCTAAGTAAAATCCTCCATGTACTAGTAAATGATGCTCTGATTAAGGCCCTGAGCCTGACCTCACTGGCACCAGTTGTACACCAGTGTAAGGGCACTGACTCCTGTTTTACACCATTATTGTAATATTTGTATGACGGTAGTTTTAAGAGACACCAGCAGAGATGAGGATTCCACAGTGCTAGTTTCAGAGTAGCAGCTGTGTTAGTCTGTATCAGCAAAAAGAACAGGAGGACTTGTGGCACCTTAGAGACAAAAATTTATTTGAGCATAAGCTTTCGTGGGCTACAGTCCACTTCTTCAGATGCATAGAATGGAACATACAGTAAGAAGATATTTATACATACAGAGAACATGAGAAGGTGGAAGTAGCCATACCAACTGTAAGAGGCTAATTAATTAAGAGAAGCTATTAAGAGGAGGGGAGAAAAACTTTTGAAGTGATAATCAAGATGGCCCATTTCGAACAGTTGACACGAAAGTGTGAGGCTACTTCAACATGGGGAAATAGATTCAATTAGTGTACTGACCGAGCCATTCCCAGTCTCTGTTCAAACCTAAATTAATGGTATCTAGTTTGCATATTAATTCAAGTTCAGGAGAAGCTTCTGANAGGTTTCAGAGTAGCAGCCGTGTTAGTCTGTATCAGCAAAAAGAACAGGAGTACTTGTGGCACCTTAGAGACTAACAAATTTATTTGAGCATAAGCTTTCGTGGGCTACAGCCCACTTCTTCGGATGCATAGAATGGAACATACAGTAAGAAGATATTTATACATACAGAGAACATGAGAAGGTGGAAGTAGCCATACCAACTGTAAGAGGCTAATTAATTAAGAGAAGCTATTAAGAGGAGGGGAGAAAAACTTTTGAAGTGATAATCAAGATGGCCCATTTCGAACAGTTGACACGAAAGTGTGAGGCTACTTCAACATGGGGAAATAGATTCAATTAGTGTACTGACCGAGCCATTCCCAGTCTCTGTTCAAACCTAAATTAATGGTATCTAGTTTGCATATTAATTCAAGTTAACGAGAAGCTTCTGAACTTGAATTAATATGCAAACTAGATACCATTAACTTAGGCTTGAACAGAGACTGGGAATGGCTTGGACTGTAGCCCACGAAAGCTTATGCTCAAATAAATTTGTTAGTCTCTCAGGTGCCACAAGTTCTCCTGTTCTTTTCACAGTGCTAGTGTGTGGACACACATAATAGACAAGCCTTCCCCTAAAGAGATTACAACAGAAAGAAAGAAAGAAAGAAAGAAAGAAAGAAAGAAAGAAAGAAAGAAAGAAAGAAAGAGCTATTATTCCCATTATACAGCTGGAGAATGAAGCAGAGATGGATTAATTGACTTGCTCAAGGTCACACAGGCAGTCTGTGGCACAACTGGGAACTGAGCCCAGCTCTCAACCTATCTGACTATCTCATGTGTAATGCACCTATCACCACAGGGATCTTGATACTAAAGTATTTCCCCATTTGAAAAACACATTTCATTTAGGGATCTCAAAGCTCTTTATGAGCCTTCATTGCTTAGAACCTCTCAAACTCTGTGTAGCCTACAGCAGCATTATAATACTAATTTTATGAATCTGTTACTAATCTAGTCAATATGTCATTCCCAAGCCTTATCCAAATGGATACTACAAAGACTGCTTAAATAAAGTGCTTTACTGTGAAATTTTCATTGCTCTGCATCGCCTCTCGAGTTGGCCACAATTTTTATATTCAAACATTTTGTTGACCAAAAATGACTTTCTGACAAATGTTTGTGGAAAATTTCCTTTTGGAGAAAATGTCCCAGGTATTTCAATGAAAAAAATGGAAACTGAAAATATTTTGGTAACAATTATGGGATGTCAATATTTTTGGTTTCGAAAAACCAAAAATGTTTCCTGAAAAGAGAATGTTTTGGCTGAAAATGGTTTTCAACCCTCCCCCACTGCCATTTTTTGCTTTTCAGATTCATTTTGTTTTGGTTGAAAAACCCAATTAAAAATTGCAGAAATGTTCTGGAAAATGAAAATGTTTCAAAATGTTCCATGAAAAATTATTGGCATTTTAGGATCATCTCTAATTGGCTCTACATAACACATGGCAACGCAGGCAGCCCACCGAAGGAATTTATCAGCGCTTTGACACCATCCACCCACTTTTTAAAGCGTCTATCCTGGGTCTTAGGCGGGCCCCGGTGGTATAAAACTCACTCGCTCTTGGCAGCCTTATTTCAGTTCTTCCTTCCCTGCTTTTAAACAACCAAAATCGTTTTTTCAGTGGTGTTTTTATTACAATAACTGTTACATTCCGAACCGCTGCCCTTCCCTATTTTCCATATGGCAGATCCCTATGCCGATTGTCTTTTTCTGCATAGTTTTATGAGAATAGGTTTTGGTCTTTTGTTTCTAATGGGTTCATATACTTTTCTGATCATGAAATTATTGCACAGTTTAAGGTTGCCAGCCCTCCAGGATGATCCTGGAGTCTCCAGGAATTAGAGATGAATCTTTAATTAAAGATTAGGTCACGTGATGAAACCTCCATGAATGTGTCCAACCAAAACTGGCAGCCCTAGCACAGTTGCATTTGTAGAGAGCAGGAGCAATTGATGAATACAATTATTGCTGTTGTAAATTGTGGTGCAAAGGGGTTAAGGACCCAATCCATCTTCCACCGAATTCCAGCAATCAGATTTTTTCATTTTGCGGGAAATTCCATAGCTCAACATTCTCCCCCGACCCCACCTCCTTCTGCAATGGAATAAAAAAAAATATAAAATGAAATTCTCAAAACCCAATTTCATTCCAATTTTGATATATTAATTAATGAATTATATTATATTATATAAAAATTGAAACTAAAGGTAGCTTTGAAACAAAACATGAAACGTTCCATTCCAAAAAGGCTGAAACAGGACATTTTGACCTTATCAAAACACTTCCTTTCAAAACGAACTTTCGTCAAAATCAGCACATTTCTGCTAAAGGTTTTGCTTTGGACGAATCAGCATTTTTCATCAGAAAAATGTTCATCAGAAAATTTCAGAACAGCTCTACTATTGACCTCCCTGGGAATGGATCTGGTGCTATGTGATTTTCCCGTGATTATACAAAAAGATTTAGAGAGAGCCATGAATAAAAATCAGAAGTTTTGACTCCAAGAACCCTAGGCTAGGACTATAACAGCATTTAAAAGAGAACTGGATAAATTCATGGAGGTTAAGTCCATTAATGGCTATTAGCCAGGATGGGTAAGGAATGGTGTCCCTAGCCTCTGTTTGTCAGAGGGTGGAGATGGATGGCAGGAGAGAGATCACTTGATCATTACCTGTTAGGTTCACTCCCTCTGGGGCACCTGGCATTGACCACTGTCGGTAGACAGGATACTGGGCTAGATGGACCTTTGGTCTGACCCAGTACGGCCGTTCTTATGTTCTTAATTTTAACCCTGTTTTTAACCACTAGAACACACTCCCTTCCATTACACTGACTGGACCTGATCCAAAGCCCCTTGAACTCAGTAGAAAGATTTTAATGGACTTGAGTGAGATTTGGATCAGTCCTCTCAAAGAGTACTTCCAGGTTAACAGTTCCACCGCTCTATCAGTCATGGAGCTGAGGAACAGAAACCATGACCCATCAGCATCCTCTTTCTGCAAAAAATTCATTCTTTTTAAATTCAACTACGTACAACTTATCCCTGCATAAAATTCTGCTCTCTCTGGCCCTTTATCAGCCTTCCAGTTAGCTCCCAGAGAAGCTCTCAACAGCAAATGTCTGTGTCTGACTTGGATTTGTTCTACTCCTTCTCTCATGAAAAATAAAATATAATATAAAAACTTTTGGCTCACTCAGAATATCAACATTAAAGATGAATGGCTGTGATTCAGCAAGGATCTAGAGTCACTCAAAGTCCCTTTGATCTCAAGGAAGGAGAATTCAACTTCTTTCTCTCTTTTTTGCCCATTTTATCTATCACCAGATTTTCTCCTCTTTTGCTTCCAAGTGATCAACCATAATTTAATCAAATAAATTAATAAAAACTAAAATAATCAAAAACAAAATCCCTAACCCAAGCAGACTCTTTACCCTGATAGGAAAGAAATGCCAGAGACTGTGAAATTCACTGAGAACTTTGGTATTGCTGTTGATTTCATACAGAAGATGCTCAAATACTCTGGTGAGGGTGGACATATTAAACCCTAAGCTTTATATTATAGAATCATAGAAGATTA
This sequence comes from Platysternon megacephalum, assembly GCA_003942145.1. Classification (NCBI taxonomy): domain Eukaryota; kingdom Metazoa; phylum Chordata; order Testudines; family Platysternidae; genus Platysternon; species Platysternon megacephalum. The sequence continues at coordinate 110,594 of QXTE01000216.1, forward strand.
AGGTTGGAGGAGACCTCAGGAGGTCATCTAGTCCAACCCCCTGCTCAAAGCAGGACCAACACCCACTAAATCATCCCAGCCAGGGCTTTGTCAAGCCTGGCCTTAAAAACCTCTAAGGAAGGAGATTCCACCACCTCCCTAAGTAACCCATTCCAGTGCTTCACCACCCTCCTAGTGAAATATATTATCTATCTTTCTTTCACTATATTCTACCCATAGTTACTCTGGAGCAAATGCATGTACCCATCATGCATGCCATAAATATACTGTGCATTTACACCAGTGTTACCTAAAAGCAGAACTCAGTGTCACAGGGTATATATTTCATTCACTGACCTGACAAGTTTAAGGAAGACACCAGCACCAGAAATGGGCCCTTGCTGCATCTGGATCTGAACTTACCACATTCTGAGATGATTGGGCTCAGGGGTTTGGTTTGGCCCATAATAATGACAGGAGCCAGTCACAATGTTTGAATCCAAAAGTTCCCCAAAATTCAGGTTTGCTGGGAAACAGGATTTTGTTTCAGGCCCCTTTCTAGTTGAGAACTATCTCTATTAGCAAACTGATTGTGTGTGTGTGTGTGTGTGTGTGTGTGTGTGTGTGTGTGTGTGTGTACACGCACACATTCACAATTTTCATCGGCGTGAATTGTTTTTAGCACGGTAGGCCAAATTTTTCCTGCTGCATCTCCATTGACTTCAGCAGAGTTGAATTTCAACATATGGCAACAGTCTAGGGCCTTATTTATGTATTGTACGGTTACAGCACGTTTCCACCAGGCTGCTAAAACCACAGGGCCTGGTTCGGATCTGATGGACACGCGTGTAAAACAGGAGTGACTTCGCTCAAGTCAGGAGTTATGCCAGTTGCACACCACCGGTGTAAAATCGGAACGAATCAGGCCCACCAGAATAGCACATGGAGCATGATGTCCTGATCCAAAATCCAAACAAGTCAATGGCAAGACTCTTGCTCTGGATACAGGTCCAAGCGAACTGCTAAAAAGAGTACCTATACCATGCAGATCAGAGGCCAGGCCCTCAGACTCTGACTTAGGACTGCACGTATGCACATGCTTAAGTCCATCCCAATAAACGGTTAATTTTAAACAGGTGCTTAACGCCAATTGACTTCACAGAGGCCTGAACATGTGCTTAATTTCATAGAGGCATAGAGTCCAAGCCCACAAGGGATCATTGTGATCATCCAGTCTGACCTGCTGCAAAACACAGGCGAGAAAACTTCCCCAAAATAATTCCCAGATCAGTTCTTTTAGGAAAACATCCAGTCTTGTCTGAAAAGTTGTCAGTGATGGAGAATCCACCATGACCCGTGGTAAATTATTCCAGTGGTTAATTACCCTCACTGTTAAAAATTTACCCCTTAATTCCAGTCTGAACTTGTCTAGCATTTAAGCATGTGATTAAGTGCTGGCCTTAATAGAGATGCTTTTCTGAATAGGGCCTCATCTGGTGTACTCAATGGGGCAAGGCTGATTTACACCAGCTGAGGATCTAGCTCATGGGTTAAGCAGCAAATATTTAATCACAAGATTGCAGAATTAAATTATTTAAATCACCTATGAAACGCCAATGAACCCACGTGCTTTATATCGGCGCAATTCCCTTTTATGATTATTATGATTCTGATGGCCAAGTTGGCCTGCTTGCTTTGTCATTATTTAGTCTGTCCACAAATTCCCTGAGCTATACAATTTATGGTTTTATCAGCAGTTCCTAAGCTTTGCTAGCCAGTCTCTCCTGCATCTCAAATACGTCTCCCCTTTAAATAAACCTGCTTCGGGTTTTTTCATAACTTTCCAAAGCAGATAAAAAATTCTTGAATTTCTGAAACATGCAAACTGATCACTGTGGCATTAAGAAATCTTAAGAAGACTTATTTTAAGGGGTTTTATTAGGGAAATTCCTGCTCTTTAAGATATCTGTACGGTTGTCAAAAGCAGTCACTTTTGCAGATGTTGGGGCTTTTCTTACACTAATCTCCGAGGAAAGCCTGAGCCTCAGAGATCACTTAGCAATTTTTAGATTTAAGGAGATGAGAGGAGAAAAGCCAGCGAGCTGGTCCCTTTAGGGTCAAGTCTTATTTGAATTCAGAGATCTCCTCTCCAAACATGCAACAGTGTGGTTAGACTAATTAATGCAAGACGGCTTAAAGAGATTTGATTGAAAAGAGTGTCCCCTAAAATCAACACACAGCACCCTCACACATTATGAGGTAACCACCAGTGAATGTACAGTAAATACTATCTTACCCAGGTAGATAATTGAATGTTTATAAAATTTTGTTGGATACACATGCATCCTCGCTGCATGTTTCTCACTGACCAGACTCATCTCCAGCCATCAGTCGCTATAATGCCCTTCAGTTTGACTCTAGATGTAAAGGAATTAGCCAACCCTCCTTATTTAGTCTCACTATTAGCTCTGTATTTCTAATTCGGCAAGTCTTTAACACCTTTTTAAGCTTGAAGGGCACTAAGCCAGCTCTGTTCTTGTCTAATCACATCAGCTTATTTCTGATTTCCAGAAATTACAAGAAACACAGAAAGGGGAAAGGCCAGAGATAGGGTAAACAACAAATACAGAGCTTCTCTAGGCAGTTTCACTCACCACGGGCCAAATCCTGCAGTGTTTACTCAGGCATGACTTCCAGTGGAAGATGCATCTGAGTAAGGAGAACAAGATCTAGCCCTGTTTGATCAAAATACATATCCAATGTGGTTGATACCAGCTATGTTTAGGAATATCTGCAACCTAGCCAACCCAATCCCCAACTACCGATGAGCTCTTTGGACTGCCACATAGCTTGCTAACCATTCCCTCCCCCTTTTTCTAAGCATTACTGATTAAGACGAACGTGTTTTCATTTTGTATCTGTTCACAAATTAGCCACGCGTCTGCAATCTGTTTTTCTTTTCCTTCTTTTCCCACCTCCCCATCAGGTAGTGCATAAAAAAATAAAAAATAAAATCAACAATAAAGATACCCACCTGTATATTTCTCCCTGCCATGTTAAGTCCTTTAATATCTGATTAATGTCTATTTTTGCCCCTTCCTCTTGAGTATTTTATATGTGCTGCATTGTATAAATCTGCATATATTTTGCAGATCTAGTGGAAGAGCTAAAAAATGTCTGTATTATTGCTATTTCCCAGGCCAGCAGGTGGAAGGAGTTTCCTGTTATAGGGAAGTGTTAGTTTCATGTCAAGGGTCCAATTCATGAATTCATTTACCTGGTGCTACATTGACATATACATTTCCTTTCTCTTGAGCCAAGGTAGGTAGAGCATTGTGCTGCACCTATAGCAATGGTATAATTTGTGGCAAAGCTTCCTTAGGTTGGTTCTGATGAAGCAGATGGAATTTCAGTAGAACCGCAATAGCTTTTTATAGGATGCAGAAATTTCAGAGATGCGGGGAACATACAAATAGGTGTTATGAAATGTAAAGTACATGTATGTGTGTTGTGTGTGTTTAGAATACACTGTGTCTGGTATAAAACCGTATTTTCATGGAGGGTTTCTGTTGACTGTATAGATACCAATAAAGAATCTCCGATCTGTTGTGCTGTTGATATTGTCTATGACCAGAGCCGGCGCAACCCATTAGGCGACCTAGGCAGTCGCCTAGGGCACTGCTATTTTGGGGGTGCCGGCGCCCCGGCCGCCTGTAGAAATTTGGGGGCGGGACCTTACGCCGCCGCTGTTGGGGGTGGCATTTCGGGGGCGGGACCTTCCGCCGCCTAGGGCACCAGAAGAGCTGGCGCCGCTACTGTCTATGACTTTCCATTAATTTGCTCATTCCTTTCAATACTCTGGCCCTGATTCTCCTCTGCCCTACTTTCATAGGGCCTAGACTCCAATAAGCCCTTGGATCGTTCCTTCAACATTCCCCCCTGAAGTCCAGCAAAGTTGTGTTGCAGATATTTCCAGAGGTACCAGTGACCACTACTGACCTGCAGGTTGAACTCTACGGACCAACAGCTAAACTTATCACTGTTTGTGGGGTGACTCCGCCTAGTTTCTGGGTTGCCTGTGGCTGAGCTGGCCAAAAATATACATGATGGTGAAAACCGAGCTAGGCCTAATGTTGCTGAAACATGCAACATTTTCAACTGTGTAACATGAAAGATGTCATTGTAAAGCTACCAGCCAATTATCTGGAAAGCCGTTGTAAATGTTTCAAGGTGAGGGAAGCCCTACATCCCATCAAACAGAAGGGGATTTGGATCATCTACATAAAACAGAAGGTCTGTCTTCTATCACACATAATCAAAGCCCAACAGGTAAGATTTTGTAAAATCAAAATCAAAACAGCTTCTTGAACTCAGGCCTAATAATGACAATCTGAGAGGAGAGTCTGATCTGAATTATGCTGGTGGGAATGTGGATGAACTCTATTGACATCAATGGAGCGGCTCTAAAAGTCACATCACTAAGATAATAATGCAAAAGCCTGATGAAATGAATAAGGGGAAAGCTCATGGCTGTTTGTATAAACAATGTCTCCCGCATTTGAAGCATCTGCCCTTTCATCAGCTGCATCCAAACTCTTGTATATAATATAAAATTTCCATGGGCCGCAGGGGTGGAGTGGCAGGGCAGCGGCAGCGCAGACCCCAAACCCGGACTCCAGACCCCCACCACACGACTGCCCCAGACCTCATGAGGCTGGGTGGCTGCCCCGGACCCTGCGGGACCAGCTGGAAGCCCCGATCCCAGACTCCCACCACACGGGGCAGGCCGGCAGCCCCAACCTCTCCGCCCCAGGCAGCCAGGGACCTGGGACTCCAGCACACGGGCCGGCCTTTAGCACACAGCTGAGCTGTGCCACAGCTGTGTGCTAACTGGGCCGCATGCAGCCCGCAGATTGAGAACCACTGGTCTAGACCCGATTTTGGTACCACCATGTGTCACCACAGCCCCCTTAGTGAATAACAGTACAAGTGAATTTTCTTCATTCGGAAAGGACTGCTTTGATCTGCAGTGTCCTCCCAAGGTATGGGAACGACTGTTGTAGTGAATCCAAAGTTCATTTTTCTTTAGCCAGCTGATATCTCTGCAGAATCCTGAGTTAGATTAGTATGAACTCCGGGGGGCAGGATCCATCTCTTTGTGATATGTTTGCACAGTGCCTAGCACAATGGGGTTGACTCTAGGTGCTACCATACAAATAGAGCAGGATTTTCAAATGGGCCTAAGTGAGTTAGGCACCTGACTCCCATTGAAAATCTCTGGGAATGGCATGCCTGCCTCACTTATGTAGGATCTTGTAATGGCATGGCGGTCACCCGGGCGTGCCCTCTGTGATTAGGCGCAGCGCGGCCGGTGAGCCCCTTCCTCAGCCTCCCCTCGCCCGAGGGATAGACAAGACCAAGCAGGCCTTTCTAGTATTAAAGAGCGCCCTCTTCAGAAGGTCTCATTTAGTTAACAGAAAAGGATGACACAAAAACATAAACAACAGCATCCATCAGCTACTCCACTGGAAACTCTCCGCCCAGGGGCTAATCAGTCCTATGGCTCACCCCCATAGCCCCGGAGCACTCTGAATTCCTGCCTGGAGCTTAGGCCTCTGCTGGTAATGTTCAGCCAGATGCCCATCTTCCCCCAACGGTGCAATGCTGATCCAGTCCCTATGCCCTGTTCGTACTCCTGGGCTGCTCCGGTCCCTTGCCTGGGAGCACCTTCTCTCTGGGCCTGTCCTTCTCTCCGTGAGCTTCTGGCCTCCCAGGAGACACCACTGAGAGTAGCTTCCGAACCAGCTGCCCTGAGGATTGTCTCTCCTCTGGAGCTTCCTCTATTCTGGGACTTCCTGACTGAGCCCTCAAAAGCCTTTATGAGGCCCACGTGCTCCTGAGCTAATTAACTGCTGCCCAGCTACTTAGGCAATTAACTATCCACAGGTGGATCTGGGTTGGTTCATTCTCCCTCAAGCTGGGTGCCCAACCCCCTCAGGGACCAGCCTCCATGACAGTCCCGTTGATTGCAATCGGACTATTCACACGGGCAAACTTTACTCTCATGCCATGTAGGGCTGGAGTCAGCGTGGCCTGGTCTCCCTCCAGACAGTTTGATCTCAAGTATTGATCAATGTATTCATTGTTGGTAATTCAGCACCTACAGTGTTTTGAAGTTTGTTTGCTAATTAAGCCTCCTTAGGTTGGAAAATATTATTTCCTATTGTGTAAAGGGGTATAAATATAGCACAGAAACGCTAAGGCCTCAGGGCTTGGACACGGCACTGAACTGATTATTTATTTATTATTTGTATTACAGTAGTGCCCAGGGACCCCAATGGAGATCAGGCGTCCACCGTACTGGGCATGCTACAACCAGAGAATAAGGGACAATCCCTGCTCCGAATTGCTTACAAACTTCTGTCCCTGCACTGGACTCATTGCAGAATCTCGGGCTAAATTTCAAAACTGTCCTCTAATTTGGAATGCCTCACTTTTTGGGGTGCCCAGTTTGAAAAACTTTAGGGGTCCCCCTGTTGACAAATAGTTGAGTTTAAAATTCCCTTTTGGGGAATATTTGAGCATTTCTGTCAAAATGTCCTTTTTGCAACTATGGAGGACGATAGGCCAAGCCACATCGGGCGCCTGGGCACCCAACTCCCATTGCGAGTCAGAGGGAAGTCAATCCATCATTCCCATGCACGCCTTTGAAAAGTCCCTCGCCCCCCCAAAGCTGGTTTATGAACTTATTCAAGGACAGCACTCAACTCGGAGAGCACACTTGAAACAAAGACATTTAAAAATGCAAATGACTCTCCAGGGACAGCATTTGGCAGTATTCTCCCAGCTCAATTGGCTTTGTTTATGTTTTTACTGAGAAAATACCCTTTAATCCTCTTCATGCTCCTACAAACCCTGGATTATCTCCAGAGTTCTGTCAGTAAATAACACTCCATGTCTCATGAGGGGTTAATACTCCCGAGTCTGATAGATTTGAAAATCTAACCTACTCCAGCTTGGCAAGAAGCCTACTCTATATCCCACGGCCTCTTGGGTCCTTCGGGCAACACAGCAAACAAGACACTACGTAATTCTTTAAGTGATTCTGCAAAGGAAAACCGGGATCACCGTACTCAGCAAAGTGTGAAAGTCAACAAGACAGAGCCATAAAATGAAAATGGAAGCAAAAGATGGGAAAAGTGCTGCCATGGAAGTTGCAAGAGATAAGTCCTGGGTGAGACTGGTCCACTTACTGACCCATAACCTAGTTTTCACAAATCACACATGCATTTCAGAGCGGCTAATAGCGCTGTGTGAATGGGACTGCAAACGAGGGCAAACCAGCATATAAAATATCAGTATCATTTTGTCTGTGTGGTTCCTGTTCTGTGCTAATAAAGAGACATCCCAAACTTCTCTAAAGACCTCTGGTAGATCTGGCTCCTGCTGCCATGGAGGGGACACCTGTTAAAGTCACGTGCCAGTGGGGGTGGGGGGTTGTGACTATAGGAGACAGAATGTTCACAGCTCCGAGGGTGAAAGCCAATACTTTCCAGAACCAAATGATGCTATTGTTATTCTGGGTGAGATTTTTGGCGCGTGCGTGTGATTTGACTGGAGTGTTGCTCACCAGCTGAAGTACTTCTGTGTTTCTCTCTCGCCCACATACACACGTTCACACTGTTACAAAGTTTTGCCATGGAGACCCAATGCCATCTTTTATTTTAAAAGGGATCTGTAATCGGGGATTTATCTTGCCCTCCAATCTGTGGGAGGAACTATTTGCATGAGTGGGAAATTCCATATATGGTGATAAAGGCCATTATGAGCCCTTATTCCATACAGTGTCATCTATAGAAAGGACTGGGGAAGTCTTGTGATGTTGGGGCAAGTTTCCTGTGAGTTGCAGGCATTCAGCGCCTCTAATATCAGACCCTAAATGACCTACCCAAGGAATCAAGTCTGTAGCAAAACCAGGAATAGAAGCCCAGTGTCCTAACCCCCAGGTTCTCTGATTCAACGACTGGCAATACGCTCACCCACAGAGCAGGGCAGAGCTGGCCACTCCGATACTCGCACTGTTTTAAAATTGAGAGGCAACCTGGGTAGAGTTTAGACCCTGGGCCTGACGTTCATAATTGTTGAGTACAGACAGCTTCGCCAAAAGTCTGCACGGGGTGGGATTGTGTTTGGTAATAAGGCTCAATTAAGGAAATATCGTTTCCCTGGATTCCTTGAGAAAGCACAGACGAGGTTACCCCCAGAGAGTGGCTGGCCCAGCAGAATAACGTGTGATCCGACAGAGGGCAGGCGCTGTAAGACAAGCCCACTCTACTACAGGTTCACAAACTCCTTGGTACGGTAGAGTGATGAGTTTCTAGAGATGGGGCCACTCATATAGGCCCACGGCTGTTAAAGGGCTGTTCCCTCCCAAGCATGCTCACGTAAAGACCTACTGAAGTCAAGGGAGGAGCAAACGTGCAGCACGTCTAAAATCTAACGTTCCTGGCCTCAGATGATGGGCATCCAACCCTTCCTGGAGGGACGAGCCAGAACCAAAAATACTCCAATTTTGGAAGAGTTTAGATCCAATGATGACCTTGTCAGCTCGAGATCCACCCCCCGGCTCTCCAGGAGAGGATTGTGAGCTTCATTCGCAAAATGCCTGCGAAACACTTGGAGAGCTTCGCATGGAAGGCACTACAGATTTGCAAAGCACTATTAGTCAATGTGTTTGCTAGCCTTTGGCCCCGAAAGCAAATGGCAGCAGGGAACAGAAAGGCCCCTGACCTAACTAGCTTTTGTGGGCATAGGATGAAATTCACCCCATGACGATGGCCTGTACAAAGCCTAGGGCTTCAGTAGGACTCATGTGATGAGGAGGCCTTGTGTAAGCTCTCGGTGCATGACCTAGCACTGAGATAATCTCAGCATCGCTTCTGCCTCTGCCTTAGTTGGCGGTCTCATGAAGAAGCAAATTATTAGTAAGGGAGGGCTCAGAGATGATGATAGATTATTTCATAGGTCCAGGAGGTTTTTAAACCCCCCAGAAAGGAGGCAGTCACGTAGCCCATATGAGCAAAGAAGGAACCTAGCTTGCATCTTAGCATTGGGCGGAAGAAAGTGAGTAAATTGTCAGCCGGGAAGAAGGCAAAATTCCCTCCCCTCCCGATTCGTTTAACTCTGGGCTAGTTGTTTGACAAGATATGAAACCCCTCAATTTCTCAACCTATTTTTATTGCCCTCCTGCACTCAGTTCCCCCATCCTCCTCCCAGCGTTACTGAATTCTGACATGCCTTTTATATCCTCCCACCTCTGCTTTTTTTTTTTTAAACCTGAATGCCATCAGACAGCCTCTGGATGACTTAAATCTCCCTGCAGCTCGGGAGATCAGCCCCCTTTCTCTAATAAAAATTAATTTATTATGATCCTGGGAGTTGGAATTAATCTGCCTCCTGAGAGGCTGGATCTGGCAAGACCCAGAAGGCACATTAACAGCATTGTAGTGCTTAATGCTCTGTAGCCAAAACATCTGCTAATTTAATGCACGAGCAGCCAGCTGCCTCCGACAGTTCCTAACGAGAGGTGGGGCGTTGGAAAAGGGGGAGGGGCTTTCAGAAGGGAGGGAAGTGACTGTTACTCAGGCTCGTCTCACCGGATCCTTTTTAATTACCGCATTCACCAAGGAGCTCGGAAACAAAATCCGAGGCCGAAACTGACTGTGGAAAGGTGACTTGCTAATTAGTAACACGGACGGGGATCCATACGCCATCAGTCTTAGGGCTCTGTTGCTTTGGGCTTAAAGGCGAAACCCACCCAAGCCCCTACTGTAGGATCAAAGCAAAGTTTCACCCACTTCCAAATAAATGTTTTGATGCAACAGACCCGGGGAGAGTCAAAGTATCTGCGATTGCTTATTCCTCCAAGTCGCTGCACCCCGGGCATCTAAGCAAGCTGGCAAGCCGAGGCCTGGATGTCAAACAGAAAACACATGGAGGCCATGTAGGGATATAGATGGCCCCTGTGCGGGGCTTTGCTCTATCTTCGTTATGGAGCACTTTGTACGGTGCGTCTGCGAGGCGGCCTGGCATGAGCTATTTTTGAAAAGCTGTTTCTTCTTTTGCCAAGTGAAAGAGGCTTAAAGGAGAAGAAGGGGGGGGGGAGGGAAACAGACTATGAGACAAGTTCCCTGGTTATGAAATGATAACGAATGTTACGTTGTTCTGCAGTGTCAAGAAAATAGTGCCTCTGGGTAAAACCCCTGTGACTGGCAGAATACCTTTGCTGATGACTGTTGGCCTATGTTAATGCACGTGTATATATGGTAGGCTGCCCATGGCTTCAGACCCACAGGACAAACTGACTGGTAGCATCTTGAGACATCTCACTGTCCTAGACCCTGTCACCAGGAGCAAAGGAGCTGAGTCCCAACGTTCGGGGGCCAGATTCTGATCTGACTCCCGAGTGACTCTATTGAACTCAATGGATCTGAACTGGGGTGAAGCTGGTGTGAGAGGTGAACCAGGCTCCCAATCTGGATTTTGACCAACCCACCCCCATTACAAAGTCCAGGGGAGTTGGAAAGCAGCCAGGGCTGATTTGGCCTATTATAGCAATAGAGGTTGATTGCAAAATTCAGATTTGGGTCTGGGTTCAGATGACAAAAATAAGAGGGTGAGGTTTTTGACCCAGATCCTCAAAGGTACGTAGGCATTTCAATAGGTGTTAGGTACCTAAATATCTTTGAGGCTCTGGACCTTGGCTCAAGTCCATCTTCAAAAGTAATGATTGAAAAGACCATGTGTCCATTCTATGCACCAGCTGAATTCAGAGTGGTGGATTTCAAGGGACCATTCTGATCATCTAGTCAGATCTCCTGCATAACACAGGCCAGAGAATCTCCCCCAGCCATTCCAGCATCAAGCACATAATTCCTAGATGAGCCAAAGCAGATCATTTAGAAAGACGTCCAGTCTTGCTTTAAAGAGAGGGAGACTCCAGCATATTCTAGGAAGTTCTAAGCTTTCATAGATTCCAAGACCAGACAGGACTGTTCTGATCAGCTGGTCTGACCCCCTCTAGAGCACAGGCCAGAGAACTTCCCCATAATAATTGTGGCAGCAGATCTTTTAGAAAAACATCCAATCTTGCTTTTAAAATTGCCAGTGACGGAGAATCCACCACGACTCTTGGTGAATTGTTCCAGTGGTTAATTACTCTCACTCTTCCGAATTTATGCCTCATTTAGTCTGAATTTGTCTAGCTTCAACATCCAGCCATTGTGTCGTGTTAGACCTTTCTCTGCTAGACTGATGAGCCCATTATGAAATATTTGTTCCCCATGTGGGTACTTATAGACTGTAATCAAGTCAACCCTTAACCTTCTCTACCTTGATTAGCCATGACATGACAGCAGATGCAGAGGTTGAAAAGCACCTTTCATTTTCAAAGAAAAGTGGAGAAAATGCCTCTGTGTTGGAAACAAGAGGCAAAAAAGCTACAGTACTATTAAATTCTCCTAGCCCTGGAACTTCATGTCAGGTGTACCACGGGCTCTCACCTGGGGAATCATAGAATATCAGGGTTGGAAGAGAGCTCAGGAGGTATCTAGTCCAACCCCCTGCTCAAAGCAGGACCAATCCCCAACTAAATCATCCCAGCCAGGGCTTTGTCAAGCTGGGCCTTAAAAACCTCTAAGGATGGAGATTCCACAACCTCCCTAGGTAACCCTTTCCAGTGCTTCACCACCCTCCTAGTGAAATAGTGTTTCCTAATATCCAACCTAGACCTCCCCCACTGCAACTTGAGACCGTTACTCCTTGTTCTGTCATCTGCCACCACTGAGAACAGCCGAGCTCCATCCTCTTTGGAACCCCCTTTCAGGTAGTTGAAGGCTGCTATCAAATCCCCCCTCACTCTTCTCTTCTGCAGACTAAATAAACCCAGTTCCCTCAGCCTCTCCTCGTAAATCATGTGCTCCAGCCCCCTAATTATTTTCATTGCCCTCCGCTGGACTCTCTCCAATTTGTCCACATCCCTTCTGTAGTGGGGGGACCAAAACTGGATGCAATACTCCAGGTGTGGCCTCACCAGTGCCGAATAGAGGGGAATAATCACTTCCCTCGATCTGAATCAAAAACAGATGTCAAGCAGTTGCAACCACCCTATTCTTCTCATATTGCTAAATGAGAAGAAAGTCCCAGCTAGGTAGGAGCTGGGTGGGGAGAGGGTCACAGGGTGGAAAAGGCTGAGAGCCCCTGAGTTATGCTACCAAACACTGAATCTCAATTAAGTCACCTGGGCCATCGGCTTAGGAAGGTGAATCACATATGCACTGAGTGGGGTCCTGACCCCATGAGGTGTTAAGCATCCTCAACTCCCATAGGCATCAACGCATTCAGCACCTCAGTGTATCTGACTCTGGGTGTGGGTGCAGCACCACAAACAGAACAGGAAAAGATATTTGAGCTGCACTGGGCTAAAAGAACATGGTAAACCTCTTAGGGAAGGGAATGAAATGATTTTTCTCAAATAACCAACATAAGGATTTGAAAATGAACATCTCTTAGTATTAATTTAATTAAAGCAGCATGCTGCCATTACTTACAAAGCTAGAAGAATCAGTCTGTTTAATGGGTTCTCAGGCTAATCAAAAATTAATTAAGCGTTTCGTGGGGATTCCAAATCCCTGAATTGGATTTAAGGAAGCCTGTTTCCATGTCTTTTTCAAGTGTTGCTTGTTTCACGATATCAGAAGACAAGTTTGATTATACAGACAATATATTATCCCTCTTCTGGCAGGTGATCATCCATGAAATTCCATTTCCTGAAAGAAACCTGAAACGACTCTGACATTGTGTTGCGTCAGTCTCTTCCAGACCTAAAATGTATCCCGAAGCTTTGATTTTAACAACCTGACTTCTCATTGCTAATATGCAGGTAGTCAACAATTGCTTGTCTCAACATTTCCGGAAGGACCTGAGAACTGAGAAATCCACGTGTCATGTAATGGCTGGATTTGGCTTGTATTCTTTATTTGGGGTGTGGGGACTTTTGGGGGGAGCACAATTTTAAGAGTGTGCATGATGTGGCAACTTGGAAGCAATACTGCTTTTCAATCTACCTGTTTGCTCAGGTAGAAAGTTCTCAACAATCAGCTGTAGCAAGATCTTAGGCAAAACGGCAGTCTGTTTAAACGGCTTTTGTATGCAGAACCTTTACCTAATACCTAAGGCTGAAATTGACTATTTCAAGGGTTGCCAGCCTGCTATTGTTGCTCTAAGGTGTCGTAGAACACGATCAACTCTAATTAATGTAGAAGCTTGCTAACGGATCCAAAGCCAGCCCTGAAATACTGAGGGGTGTGTCTGTTTTGTGGGTCTTCTCAGACCTGTGAATCAAATCTGTTCATGCGCTCTTGAGTGACAGAAGCAAATTCATTTAGGCTGTGATCCAAAGCCTGTTGAAATCAATGGGAGTCTTTCCACTGGCTCCAATGGGCTGTGGATTGAATAAGAATGTCATGGAAAGCGTTGAGGTTTTGTTGGAAGGACCCTGTGTCAGGCTGGGCAAGGCACCTGTAACTTCATTTTACACTGGGATGGGGGGCGTCACATACCAGCTTTTTTTATTCAGACCTGGAAACTGATGCATGGTGTGATTAAGTGACTCACGGAAGGTCACACGCTGAGTCAGGGGTAGAATTGGGAATTACCCAGGAGCCCTGGTTCCCAGGCCCTGCTGTAACCACCATGTGACACTACTCCTCTTAAGAAACTCCTACTCGTATTTTAGCCTGGATGCCGCTCAGTGCAAAATGTAGACACCAGCAGAATGACGGAGCAACCAGTTGGACTCCAAGTTATAGATCCTCAGCTGAGGCAAATGGGCACATCTCACAATCTGGTTATGTCCCCAGGTTAACAGCATTAGCTGAACTATCAGATCTCTGATCTTTATTCCCTGCAGTTGTTACAAACACCTTCCCACCCAAACAAACAGCTTCTCCCACAGAGATCATGACCACACCAAAGATTGCTCCGTTTCGACTTGCCACCAGATGACAAAGTAACCTGGTTTTTGAATGGAAAACCAAGCCTGAATCAATGATTCAAGCTAGCGTTGGTTTCCATCCTTGGAGATCTTTTTGAGCTATTCATCATGTTGATGATATAAATAAAAATGCATACAGTGTGCATGAAGGATGCAAAACTTTTTTTTGGGGGGGGGAGGGCAGGAGGGAAAACTTGGTAATGCTATACCTGAGCCATTTAAAGCACAACATCTTTGAAGTAGCAATCTGGCAAATACACTCAATCAATTATAAATGAAATAATCTTCTTAAAATATTAGAGATTTGGGTGCTAAGCAATACTGGAAGATTACGGAGAGAAAATCAGTTTTAGAGCTCCCTAAAGTGACAGAAAGAGAATAATCGGAAGAAATGGTGAGAATTTTAAAACGATTATGTAGATTTGTGTCAGTGGAAGGGTCCCCGCAATCCCTCGCTGATCTCTTGTACGCTGGAAATAGATTAAGCTCAAGCCTTTCTTAAAGGGGCAGGTTCCTTTCAAGTGTGGGGTGGTGTGTGGGGGGCAGGGAGTGAAAAGAACCTTAACGTTATTTTTCAACTGAAATGGAATCTTGGACCTAGCAAGTGCAAGGACACATGGTAGAAGCCATGTGTTATTCATTCTAAGATACCAAAGATATTTAAATACAACGGGTCTGATTCACTCCAGTTTTATGGTGGAGTAAAAGTGGAGTCACACGGTGGTGAACTGAGCCCGTACCAGGAGATATAGAACCCAACTCTTGCTCTTAGTGACATTGGTGTAAATCAGAAATAAATTGAAGTCAATTGGGTTTCGCCGGTATAAAATTAGTGTCAGATCAGGATCAGACTGGTAATCACACGGGGATAAATATAAACCTGGTGTAACTCCATCGGAGACAGAGTTACACTAGAGACGAACAAGATTGCATTCAGAAGTAGTCTGCATCTGGAGTTCTGTGAATACTAAAGGGTACTAGTACAAAAAAAATAAAAAAGACCGGGGGCCAAACTGATAACTGGCATAAGCCCAGTGAGATGAATGGAATCACACCAGGTGTGAACTTGGCCCCATCCCCTATTTCAATGTTCTTGAGTCACCTGTCCCTTCGCCTAGAGTTTGTGGTAGATTCTCTTCGTTGCTGCGCTAATTCAGACCCTGTCGGATATTCGACCCACGCTGTGATACTATGTGCAGCTCCATACCGGCTTGTAGGAGCAGTTGGGATTCCCCATCTCCACTCAGAGATTTTAAATATGGCCCTGGCTTATGTGACTTCATTACGTGGTCATAGCTCAACTCCAAATGGCTATTCCACATGGTCATCCTTGTTATTTATTGCTATTTGCCCGTGCCAGGGGCTTCTCCAGTACAAGAAACAATTTCTGCCCACAAGAGCTTACAATCAAAGACTGATCCTGCAATGAACTCTGTGCGNGGCTATTCCACATGGTCATCCTTGTTATTTATTGCTATTTGCCCGTGCCAGGGGCTTCTCCGGTACAAGAAACAATTTCTGCCCACAAGAGCTTACAATCAAAGACTGATCCTGCAATGAGCTCTGTGCATAGGGAAGGGACACCCATTGACTTCAATGGAGATCTACACGGGCTCTGGGTTCGCCCCTGTTGGGCCTCATTGTTGCATCAAAACTTAAATTCAGAAGTGAGGCAACAAGCAAGGGTCACAAATCAAAAGGGGGAAATGGCAGAGAGATGACAACGGTGCCATGAATAAGAACGGGCCGTTTTCCAATAAGCTTGGTAGGTATATTGATGGTCTAGGTTGGGTTTTCTGTTTATTATTAATTCACTCATTTTTTGTAGGCAACAGGGCAGGAGTCAGATCCTAGAAGGGGCTGTGACGTTGTGGGAAGGGAGTTCCAAGCATGGAGGGTAGCATGGAAGACGTCACGGAGGTGGGGCTGGAAGGATGACCCCTGGCTTCTAATCAGGAGCAGAAGAAATGGTACAAAAGGCACTGAGGGTATGTTTACCTGACAATCGGGGGTGTGATTGTAGCACATGTAGACGTACCCGAGCTAGCGTGAGTACCAATAGCAGTGACACAGCAGCAGCATTGGCTGTCAAAGCCCACCCGGGATCCTGGGTGTACACTCCAGCAGCTAGCCCCTGGTGCCATCCCTTCACTGCCATTGTTATCTGAGCTTGTTAGATCAAATCTAGTCCGAGTCCATCTACACGGAGCTGCAGTCCCACCACTGACTGCAGTGTAGACATAACCTCAGATACTATGGGGATGAGAACGGTATCGGAACCGGAATAGACTAGGACAGAATGGAAAAGAGCTCTCGTCCTTTACTACTCATGTAATGATGCCACAACCATCTACGTAAACAGCACAGCTGGTCAGCATTTTTCAAACTTCTTTTTTCATTGACAAAAGGGCCCTTTTTCTAAACTGAGCATTTTCCCAGCAAATGTTGATCTTTTGGAAATGTTCATACTTTTTTTCCCACTGAAATTGGAAAGTGAAAAATATGGTCCTTTTTTTCTCATTTCCTTGCCCCCTCCTCCCCCCAGTTTATGGTTTTTCCTTCCCTCCCTCTCATTTTACCTTTTATCTTCTCTTTTTTGGGGAGCAAAAATGGAAAAAAGGGGAGAAAAGGGAAAATTTTAAAAACAAACATTTTCTAAAAGGAAACGTTTTATACAAATGTTGGCAAAACGTATTGAACGAGTGGAAGAAATGTTCCTTTTCAAACCCCACAGAATGCAAATCACTTGGACATTTGGCCAATTTTTTCTGGCAAATGTTGTGTTTCCAATTTTCTGTACTAAATAGAAGAACCTTTCCAAAGCTGAGTGAGTGATGTGGTCAGTCTAGTGGTCTGAGACTGAGGTTACATCTACATATGCCCCGCAGTTCAGACTACGGAGGTGTTAATTACAGCATGCACTAAAACGCTGTACTGTAGCTCCCCCGTGTGGACGCTGTGGGCATGAATTTAAAGGTAACTGTTTGACGAGGACTCCGTGAGCACAAATTAGGTACCTTTTCACACCAATAAAGGTGCGCTCTGCTATTCACACCCCCATAGTCCAACCTGCGTTCTTATCCCAGTTCTGCCACTAAGAGCTGCTTGTTTTGGCTTCCCCCATTTGTAGCACGGGAATAACAGCACTTACCTGACTCCCCGAGATAGGTGTTGGGTAGGATGAATTCGTTAATGTTTGTAAAGCTCTTAGAAGATGACAGTTTTGCTGTGTGTTTTACTCCCACTTTGTGGCTGGATGCGGTTTGATAGTCAGGCATGGAATCAATCTTTGAATAATGGATATTAAAAATGTCAACTATGACACCGAACCATAATGCATGCCACACACTGCCTGCCTATATATTGTTTCACACACTTAATATACAGTGGGAGCGCTGTAATCACACCTTGCTAATCCCCACACTTTATAAGCTTCACAAAAAAACCCTGACTGCTTCTCCCCACCTCTCAGCAAAGGTTTAATAGCAGAGGCTGCGCCGAGTTGCCAGAGTATTAAGACTTCACTGATTTTTCCAAAATACCGTGCATCACTGAGACAGTCCAGAACAATGATTTATTTATTGCATTTCCTCATTTGGATTCCTAAGGATGCACCTTATCTTCTGCTCTAAACCTATGTATACGATTGTGCTTACTGGTATTACTTTAGCATCTAGCTCACTGTTGGGCTGGGTGCTGTTTATACACAGAGTAAGAGACAGACCCTGCCCCACAGCGACATCTAAAGAGATACAAGTGACATTTTTCCAGATTACCTGAGATGTTCAGGATGAATCGCTATCACCTGTTTACAACATGAGAGAATCTTGTGTGTTCACCGGGGGAAATCCTTCAAACTCTGCCGACCACTGGCAGCACAAATGCTCTGTTCTGGGCTCCAGGAACATAAGAATGGCCATCCTGGGTCAGATCAAAGGTCCATCTAGCCCAGTATCCTGTCTACCGACAGTGGCCAATGCCAGGTGCCCCAGAGGGAATGAACAGAACAGGTAATCATCAAGTGATCCATCCCCTGCCGCCCATTCCCAGCTTCTGGAAAACAGGGACAGCATCCCTGCCCATCCTGTCTTAATAGCCATTGATGGATCTATCCTCCATGAACTTATCTAGTTCTTTTTTGAACCCTGTTATAGTCTTGGCCTTCACAACATCCTCTGGCAAGGAGTTCCACAGGTTGACTATGCATTGTGGGAAACCCTGCTCTCTCTGTGGGCTAGAAATTTACACACCCCACTTTGTTACACCTGCACACCCAGTCCTTTGTCCTCCAGATACCCTCAATGTACCCCAATCCATGGCCTCAGTGGAAGCCATGCACCCCAGTTCACCAGCTTTACCTCAGTTCAACACTCTCCTTAGCACAAGGCACTTAGAAGTGTCGATAGTAAAATTGAAGTTTATTTAACAAAGCTTGAGTTACTCATTCAAATGAAGCAAGTAGAATGATTTGGAAACAGCAGGGTACAGGTAACAGAGAAACATAAAACACAATCTGTACCCTATACTTTTGAACAAGTTCCTTTCCTGTCTAATGAGGTATTTCTCACTCAACGGTCAGTCCCGTGCAGACAGCAAGGATCCACTTCTCATGAGACACTCACGCGAGCTGAGTATCTCCTCCAGAGTGGACTCTTACCCAGTGCCAGACCTTTGTGGTCAAATCAAGTCTGCATCTGCCCCAGGCTCTCTCTTTCTCACCAACAGCAGTTGGGCCAATAAAAGATATTTCCTCACCCACCTTGTCCCCCTAGACTGTAAACACAGGGCTGGGCTGTGTCGACGGATCTCGATTGTTCTCACTGTTGATTGTGTCATCTCTGAGACCCACCCTGCCTCAGATGCCAAGTTTCAACCTCCAGCAGTTTTGGAAAACAATATTCTACATGTCACATAAATCTAACTGTCCCGCAATAACCATGATACCCAGCTTATTCTTAGCTTATGGGAGAGACCACACATGACCCCCTTTCAGTTAAATAGCAAGAAGATGTTCAGACCCAGATGTACTTTACCTGCCAGGGCATGTCTGTTAAATAGGCAAGACAGATAAAGGGAAGATTATTATCCCCATTTTACAGATGGGAAACTGAGGCCGAGATTTTTAAAGGTATTTAGGTGCCTAGAGATGCAGGTAGACACCTAGTGACAGTGCAGCACGTAGGCACTTTTGAAAATTCCTATCTATATTTTAGGCACTTAAATACCTGTAAGGCTCTGACTGTAACTGACTTCTTCTTCTTTCATATGGCTTGGGTAGGTAGCAACAACTACAAATTTATATCTAGGTTTGATAGCCAGCACATTGCCGCAGCAGTGAGCCGGTGAATGTCCTTCCAGCTCCCGGCAAAAGAACGAAAGGGACACTCAGATAGGATGTGCTCCATTGTTTCTGCCTGGTCTCCACAGTCGCATACAGGGGATCGCCTCACTTTCCATTTAAAGAGGGTTTGTCCACATCTCCCATGGGATGTCCTGATGCGATTCAATCTGCACCAGTCTTTCCAACATCAATTAAAACCTGGAAGTTCCTCAACAGGATCAACGATGAGCTGCTTGTTTTGAGCGGTCGAACTGCTCCATGTGACTCTCCATTGAGCTTCAGCATCAAAGTTGGGGGTAAGGATCTTGACACGGTTCCATAGAGGGTTGCGGGATTTTAATCTCGTCTTTGGCGGGTTCTGCAGGTCATGGTGCAGTGGGAGACTCGTTCTTGCATTGACATGATTAAGAAAACGAGATGTCTGAGCAGCTCTTCTAATCTGTGGAGGCTGGGTGTGCGACAGGACCAGGAGCCAGTCAACTGGAGTAGCGTTGAGTGTCCCCGACACTCTGCGCAGATCATTATTGAGTTGAGTGTCAAGGAGTTTAGTGTGACTGCTGTGAGACCACACAGGTGCACAATATTCAGCTGCAGAATATGCCAAAGCAATTGTTGTGGTTCGTAAGGTCCATGGACTGGAGCCCCATGATGTTCCGGCCAATTTTCTCATAAGCGCGACACGAGACCGGACCTTATCGCGGGTGTTCTCGAGGTGTTGTCGAAAGGTCAAACTCTGTTCCAGTGTAACGCCAAGATACTTTGGATTAGCTTCGTGGCTGACGCTCTCACCACAGAACTGCACATCGAGTTTGGTATTAGCCATTTTATTGTTCAGGTGGAAAGCAGTTACCATGGGGGTTGTTTTTGGATTAGGCCTAAATTTCCAGCATTGGAAATAATCAGCCATTGTGCTAAGATCCCAGGTTAGGGTGCAGCTGATGGCATGGAGGCTTGTATGCTGAGCAGCTAGGACAATACCATCCCCATACATGAATTTCCTGGACTCCGGCGCTGGGATATCTGCGGTGTATAGATTAAAAAGTACTGGGGCCAGGACAGAGCCCGAGTTAAAGAGTTCTTGGTCTACTGATCTGGCCATTAAGATGTACCTTAAACCGGCGGTCCCCAATCATTGCCGCCAAGAGGCGAATCGTTCGCCGGCAGCGAATGAGACGGGAGACCTTGAGGAGGAGGCTTTGTCCCCAGACAGTGTCGTATGCCTAGGACAGATCAACAAGGGCGATTCCTGCCTTCAATTTACGTCGGCATCCTGCCTCAATGTGGCTGGTAAGTGAAGCTACTTGGTCATAGCAGTTCCTCTTCTGAGCACCTCCTGTGTAGAGAGGAAGTCAGTGCTTAAGGGCATTGGGACAAATTAGCTCTGAAAGGGCAATATTAACCCTTTGATGGCAGCACTTCCATATTACCGGCACGCAGATTCTCCCCAGGTGCATGGTTTGCCACAACCATCTGCACGGAAGGGCTAAGTGATAGAAATCTTGGACAGACTCTGAACGGACATGTCCAAGGATGCCTTCTCTTTGGAGAAGGCTGGTGCTGTGCTTTTCTCCCTATTCCTCATTTCGCAGTCTCTGGGAAGCATGCAGGCTGGAGAGAGAAGGCGATTTTGCTATTAGGGAATATTGATTTATTAATTAGCACCAGGCCTAGTTTCTCCACTGGAGAGAGAAATGACCTGCATTTTCTCCAAGCAGAAAAAGCCCCTTTGCTTTTTGCTTAGAGCGTTTCTAACAAGAAAGTCATGACGTTACCCTCTAAGGGCCTGATCTTGCAACCAGCTCCTTGCACGCCGATCCCGGCACCTCTATGGATCTTATGTGAGGTGATACACAGCAGCATATCGTATGTGATAACGTGCTGAAATATCTAGAGAAGAGGTTCTCAAACTTCATTGCACGGCGACCCCAGGATTGAAGCCTGATCCCACCTGAGTTACAGGGCCCTGGGGCGGGAGGAGAAAGCCAAAGCCTGAGTCCCACCACCCTAGGTGGGGGGGCCAAAGCTGAAGCCCAAGAGCTTCAACCCCGGGGGGAGAGGGGGCATGTAACCTGAGCCCCGCCACCCAGAGATGCAGCCCTCGGGCTTCGGCTTTGGCCCTGGGCAGAGGGGTTTGAACTTCCACTTTGACCTCTGGCCCCAGCAAGTCTAACGCCAGCCCTGGTGACCCCATTACAACAGGGTTGCGACCGACTTCGGGGTCCTGACCAACAGTTTGAGAACCGCTGATCTAGAGTTACAGATTCTCATTCGATGTGCATAGTAAAATCTTCCATGAGAAATGTCCATATTGACTTGGACCCATATTTATGAACTAGCTAGAGTGGTGTGGTCACACACTGGATGGTGTACCACACTGCCCTCTAGTGGATGGAATCAGAACTGCTCAACTGTGTGGCATAAGCCTTATACTGCTGACAGCTAATGGAGATTCTCCTTTATTTTGACCAGAGTGATTTGTGCTTTAGGAGAAGAAGGATCTGAGTTCTGTTTCCCTGCTGTTTCCCTGTGAATATTGTGTGCAGCAAAAAGGAGCAGAGAGAAAGGACATTCCAGTGACAAAATAGGGCAAAGTGGGAGGAGGGAAAGAACAACTGATATAATTAGAGCTGGACAAAAAATTTTGGACAAATAGTTTATTAGCCGAAAAATGCAGTTCTGACTCGACCAAAACTATTTGTGAATTTGGGCCAAACTGATATTTTGTTTCAAAATTTCCTATATATTTTTTTTTTTTTAAGTGGAAAATACACTTGAAAATGAAACACAACCAAAAAGAAACCTTTAAAAAAATTGTTTTGGGTCAAAGTGTTTTGTTCGACCCAAAACAAACAAAACATCTGTTTATTTGTTTCAGGAAGAAAAACTGAAAAATTCCTGTTGTGGGCCAACCAGACGTGGTTCAGCCAGCTAACCCCAAAAAATCAATTATTCTCTCAGCTCCAATAACAACACCTCGATCTTATATAATGCTTTTCATCCAGAGCCCTCAATGTGCTTTACAAACGAGGGAAGTAACATTACTCCCATTTTATAGATGGGGAAACTGAGGCAGAGAGCTGCGATGATCACCCAGCAGCCTAGAGGCAAAGCTGGGACTAGAATCCAAGTCACCTGGATCCCACTTAAGTGTCCCCCCACTGGGTTACAACACTGATCATTATTATTATTATTATTTATTTGTGCTGCAGTAGCGCTTATGCACTCCAGTTGTGGACCAGGAACCCATTGTGCTAGTACTGTAGAAACAAAGAACAAAAAGATGGTCCCTGCTGCAGAGATTACAAAGCCCTATGCCAGGTTCTTCAGCCCCTAATTAACAGCACAGGTTTCCCTTTAGCTAGGAAAGGGAAACCTTTCGGATGAAAAGCAGATGCTTTAAAATAATGGGCTTGGAAACCCATCCAAAACTTGGAACCCCATGTGGTCTGCCCATCCCTACTTTGCACTCTCTGACCAGTGACTCTATGTTAACCGATGATCACATGCAACTACTGCTCTCAGTTACCCCCGGGTAAATCATGATTGGCCTAGTGGATAGCATAACAGCAGTCACCCCACAGCGCCTTAGACTTCAGCTCTTTAAAGTTATTGAGCAAGCCGCTCAGCTAAAGTAAAGCTGCGTTGCACCCTGGACTTCAATGCAGCGATGCCAATTGATCCCGGCGAAGGATGGGGCCCATTCTTTTAAAAACACAGTATTTAGTGAAATGGTTTTGACAGCAGAGAGCTGAAGATTAACGATGGTCTTGTCATCTCCCCCACAGAAACCATCCCTGATCTGCACGAGCCATTTGAAGGAGCGAGAAGCCGGCTCGTTTCTCCAGGCTTCCTGGCTAGCCCTTTCCTTTGTATCGCGCCTTCTGCAGGACTGTTTAGCAAGAGTCCGCAAACTCGATTATTGCTTAACTTTCACGCCAAAACCTTGAGGTCCCTCGGTTCTAAATCATTCCCCATCGATCTGTTCCTATTATGGAGCTCCCTTCCCCCTGCCAAGCATGCTGTTCTATACGACTCTACTTCCAGTGCAATTGAGCCCAGACCCTAAAAAATCAATACCAAAGCAACCCTGGGGTCGGAGGTCAATGAGGTCTTTAACAAACGTGTCAGGTGCTCTTGACTTTAGCAGGCTTCGCCCTACTTTGAGGCCCTTTCTGATCCATCACGGGTTTGTCATAAAGCAAATTTGCAGCCATTGATCCAGCCGGAATGAAGTTGTGAATTTCAGATGGAGAGGGGTGGAGGGGGGAACATACCCCTGGAGAAAGAGTTTTAATAGCTTATGGGCAACCCATGTCAGAGCGAAGAGGAAAACGAAATTATGAAAATGCAACGGAAATAAAGCTTTTCCCTTCTACAGAGAAGCAGGCCTGGGTCCTGAGACAAATAAAAGCCAATAAATGTGAATAATACTATAACAATAATATGTAACTGGACTTTCTGAAATGGATTAGGACCCTTAACATATACAATGGACATGTTCATTGAAGTACATATGGACTTTTGAAGGATTACATTAAAGGAGTATTAAAAACGAAGGGCCAGATTCCCACCTGGTGTATATCGGTGTCGCCCCATTGGAGTCACTGGGACAGACCCACACCTGGTGTTTACTGCCATCACCCCATTGCAGTCAATGGGCAGATTCTCAGTGGATGTAAATCAGCATCGCTCCACTGAAGTCAATGGGACAGATCCCCACCTGATGTCAATCGACATCGCTCCGTTGAGGTCAATGCAATTGGCACCAGCTGAGGATCGGGCCCGAAGAGGCTGGGTTTTTGAGCAAAATAACGGAAGAGGGGAGAGAAGTTTTTTCCAAGAGGCAAGATTCAGATGACAAATGGCCCAGCGTTCTGCAAAATGTATTAACGAGGCTTCGGTATGCAACAAATTGCACAAAAGCCAATTGAATTTAATATAAGGGTCATTTATCTCCCTGGCTTTTTCTTATTTTTAATTCGGCTCCAAATCTTTTCAAAACTCATTATATGAAATATAATCAAAATTCACATTTCCTTACTAGGCTTTTTTCTTCTTTTTCTTCTTCCCTTTTTTTTTTTTTTTAAGATGTGGGGCCCAAACCAAGATCTTAAAGCTGAACTTTGGAACCAAGGGACTGGAATCCAGAGCCAACTTCACAGCTCCCGGGGTGGGGACCCGAGCCCTCGATCGGCTACATCCCCAGTTTGGAGGGGCTCGAACATCAGACCCACATTTTAGTTTTGTGGATCATCCAGCTCGATTTTGATTCGAGTTATTGCTTAAAATGCCAACGTATTTAAGACAAATATTTAGGGGCTGGATCGTGTCATTTAGGAGCAGCCTGGGGCGGGAAGAGCTACCTTGCTACAGAAGGCAGGCCAGAGGCATTCTGGAGCTCAGCAAAAGCAACATATCATTAAGAGTTACAGAACACTTCCCTGGAAGTGAATCCAGTCATCTCCACTGGTTGATTCATGGGTTGACTGGAACCATGGCTTCAAATATTCTCCAGCCTCACCAGATGGGGGATAACCAGCAACCAGTCTCTGTGCTTATGTGGCAGCTGGTATGTTGGCTGGCACACCAAAGACTGAACCAGGAACCCCCCCGAGCGAAAAGAATGAACTGCTGCAGCTTAAGGTTAAAAGGCAAGTCCTGTCTACCTGGGGCTGTAGCAGACTCAGATCTTCTGTGGCTGGGCACAGATGGGACTAGCATGTAACATTCACTCACTGCAGGGTTACCTGCTCTGCCCCCAAATCCCTGACTCCACAGGAAACAACACAGCTCCCCCCTGTAAACTCACTTCCAACCCGCTCCTGATCCGACCCAGCCTCTTCGTGATGGACCCTCAGCTCGCCTCCCCCTTGGCGGCTAGGACAATGAAGCGGGGCCATTGAATGAAACAGCCGGTGAGCTGGATTTGTATTGATGCCGGGCAGAGATTTACAACTGAAATCACATCGGCATTGTGGTGGATTTTTTTTTTCTCATACCCTTTCTGTACCACAGGGAAATTGGTTTGATTCCTGCGGAGCTGATCTGAAGAACTCCTGGCATTATTTTCTCCTGTTGCGATGGTGTAATAGTGTTTGCAGAAGCAACTGGATTCTCACAGCAGAGCTTAGAGAAGCAGTGTCCTGGCTCATTGGTCACTCTCGTTCTGTTGCAGACTCTTGACGCTGTATTCTGAGCAGCAACCTCTTTGCTTCACCCCCTTTTTAGCAGCGAAATCTTTACTCTTGGCGGGCAGCATTGCAGGAAGGGTGGGTCCAGTGGTTAGGATGTTAGGCTCAGACTCAGATGACCTATGTGAAATTCCCTGCTCTGCCATAGACTTCTTGTGCGACCCTGGGCAAGTCCCTTTGCTGATTTCTGCCTCAGTTTCCCCATCTGCAAAACAGGAATAATCGCACTGCCCTACCTCACAGGGTGTGGTGAGGATAGATACATTAAAGATTTGCAGGTGATCAGTTACTACAGCAGTGAGGGTTGTTGAGGTCCCTAACCTAGATAAATAGTTGCATTCCTGTAAAGTATTCCCATTCACAGACAGCTGAGAGGATCTGTCTCCTGTGCAGTCTTGTTATTATTTACTAGTTTTCACCCAGGAACCCCAATCAGGACCCTATTGTGCCCGGGGTTGTACAGGATCCCAAAGCGCTTTACAAAAGTGGTGTAAGTATGCGTACTTCATGGATGGAGAGTTTGAGCCACAGAGAGATGGGGGTGTGTGATTTTCCCCAGGTCACTGAGTGAGTCATTGGCAGGACTGGGAGTAGAATCATAGAATATCAGGATTTGAGCTAATATCATTAACAACACTGTACCGAATACCTCTCTATGTCCTATCACACCCAAACCTCCTCCGTGTCTGGTAGCTCCCAATCTGCTTCCAAATACAGTTAAAAGTTGACTTCCTTGGATGGAAAACTCTCAGCAGGCTTGCTCCACTCTCTCCCTCTGATCTCCTGATTCCAGTTCTCACTGCCTGCTCTCTCTGCTTCTCTAGAGTTGTCCCCTCTTGAGACGTCAACTGCCTGATCTCAGCAAAGCCAATGGATGGGGGTCTCACTGATTAAGCCCATAGGTCCCAGTCCAGCAGAGCCCTTAAGCACATGACATTCATGACTGTAAACATCTGGGCACTGCCACTGAAATCCACTGACATGCTTAACTGCTGTGCTGGATCAGGGCCATGTTACATATTATTGCACTATTATTTATTATATGTAATATTGTAGCTTCTAGGACCTTCTGTCATGGACTAGGACCCCATTCTACTAGGCTCTGTAAAAACACAGAACACTGGTTCCTCTTCCACATACGTTGATCCAGCCGTCTGGAAATATCCATCTAGAATTCACTCCTTCTGAGCCTATACTCCCTCAATTTAAATTTCTCCATAATTCCTTCCTTTAAAGCACACCTAGCTATCAGCCTTTCCTTGTACCCATCAGTTTGCTGCTCACAATAATAGTCTGCCTGAATGCTTGTTTATATTATCGCTGCTTCTAAATTACCGCTGTCGCCGCCTTTTACTCTATGGTCTATCTCCGTATATTGCTTTCCCTTGCTGCCCGTCCGAGAGTCGCTGCACGCAGTTCTGTAAAGCGTTATCTCATTATTCGAGTTCTAGCTGCTAAAGCGTTTGGAGAGACGGTGTATTAAAGACACTGCATAAAAATAAATTGAATTGAGGAGGAATCTATCTGCCCAAAGTTGTAAAGTGAAGAGGCGGCGGTGATGATTCCATTTCCGACACCTGCATTCTAACAAGCCATAACCATCCGGTGACTGAATTTGAAATAGATCTGGTAGAACTTAGCTCGGAAGAAGGAACACAGGCCATGCCTGCAGAGTGGAGGACTGCCTCCTGTACAGCAGTGACCCCAAAAAGGATTCAGGGGTCACAGGGGACAAGCAAATCAACATGAGCACCCCATGTGATGCTGGGGCAAAGAAGGGCAAATCTGATCCTCGGATGTATAAACAGGGGACCAGTGAGTAGGAGCAGGGAGGGGATTTTGCCTCTGTATATGGCATTGGTGAAAGCTATACTGGAATACTGCGTCCAGTTCTGATGCCCTTTAAAAAGGATGTTGAAAAATTGGAGAGGTTGCAAAACAGAGTCACAAAATGACTCAAAGGCTGGAGAAAATGCCTCAGTGAGAGACTTAAAGAGCTCGGCCTGTTTAGCTTATCAGAAAGAAGATGCAGAGGTCAGTTGATTACGGTGCTTCAGTACCTTCATGGGGAGAAAATACCAGGTGCTAATGGGCTCTTTAATCCAGTGGAGGAAGGTAGAAGGACCACCAATGGCTGGAAGCTGAAGCCAGCCAAGTTCACATTAGAAATAAGGCACACATTTTTAGCAATAAGGGTGATTAACATTGGAACAAACTACCAAGGGACATGGTGGATTCTCCATGTCTTCGTGTCTTCAGATCAGCACTGGGTGCCTTTCTGCAAGAGATGCTTTAGCCAAACACAAGTTTTGCTTAGACAGACACAGTTATTGGGCTCAACACAGGGGTAACAGGATGAAATCTCTGGCCTGTGTTATACAGGAGGTCAGACTAGTTGATCTAAGAGGCCCATCTGGCTTTAAACACTATCAATCTATTAAACTGTTTTTATGGTAATTGATCCACACTTGTTTTACAGACTTCTTTTTGCTTTGGCAAGCATAGCTATTGATATAACAGATTGCACTCCTCCAACACCTTACAGCTGAGGAATTTAGGAATTGCCAAACTAGAGCAGACCCACAGTCCATCTAGTCCAGTTTCTGTCTCCGACACTTGCCAGTACCACCTGCTTCAGAGGAAGATGCAGGGAGCCTTGTAATGGAATTATGGAATAACCTGTCTGCGGGGAATATTTCTTCCTGACCACCAGTGTTTAGAGTTTGCTTCTGCCCTGAAGCATGAGGGTTTATGTCCATTCCACAAATCCTTGGTGGCCAGTTTTGGCCCCAACTCTAGCCTAGAGGCAGCTGTAGTCATATATAGTGGCTGTGCAAAAGCCACAGGGGCCCTGCTTTCACAAGCTTTGGCATGGGGGCGAGAGAGGGCAGATTAAGGGCAGGAGGGGCCATGTCTGTGTTTGTGAAACCGTTAGTTGCTGCTCCGCCCCCCTATAAGTGGCTGCATTTTGGTGGTTCTGCACCTACAGTGCAGTACAAATTCCTGAGCTGCTTTGCACAGAAGGCCCCATATAAAATGTGAAATATTACTATGATACCCGGTGAACATGATAAGAAGCAGCAAAGCAACCTTCCTGGACAAGCAGCCATCACAAGGCTTCCTTGCAAGTGGCAGTGGATCAGAGGCATTGCTGAAAGAAAGAGGCTGTTAGCTCATGTTATTTGTCTAGAGGAATCTTTTTCTTCTTTTGCTTTCCAATTCATTAATACACTATTTCTTTATAAGGCCCATTACCTGCAGGTTTCGGACTAGGGAACTGACCCATGCAGGCCTGCAGGGAGAGAAAGCTTTCAACTATTTTCAGACTCAGCTGGACGTATTCATGAGACAAAAGCCAGAGGGGAAAGTCAGGTGATGATTGAAAGGCTCAGTTTTCTTAGCAGAGTCCATTTGCACTCTTGCATCGGGTTACATGTCTAGATTGCAGCAGCACCTGCCCAGCTCCGGCATGCCCCAAAATTTAGGGTGTGCTGGCAATCAGCTTTTACAAACCCCTAAACCCGGCCAAACCTCACTTTTCTGAAATCCCAGTGGGAAACATTTTAAAACACAAATAAAACCTTCCCCTGCAGGGTTGCAACCCCAACAGTGCAGCATAGAGATAGGGTAGCTGAATTTAAAGCGATCTGAGTCCATGGCCACATTGGAGAAATTAGCCACATCAGTCTAGTTGCATTGGTATAAACCCTTAAAGTCGGGCTTGCACTCTAATTTAAACCCAGAGTAAACTATATTGAAGCAGTTAAAGTTGCTGCACATTTCTCTAATGTGGAGCAGGCCTTAGCATTGTTGTTCTTGTGGCAAGCTGTAGTAGATATCAGGACCTCGCTGGGTTGTTCCCATTGGAAGAAATATCAGTGATGTGGAGCGTCTGTATTTTCTTAAGCCTGGTCTACACTAGGGGGGGGGGGGGGATCGATCTAAGTTACGCAACTTCAGCTACGTGAATAACGTAGCTGAAATAGACGTACTTAGACCTACTCACTGCGGTGTCTTCGCTGCAGTGAATCGACTGCTGCCGCTCCCCCGTCGACTCCACCTGCGCCTCTCGTGGTTCTGGAGTACGGGAGTCAATGGGAGAGCACTCAGGGGTCAATTTACCGTGTCTAGACTAGACACGATAAATTGACCCCCGCTGGATCGATCGCAGCCCGCCAATCCGGCGGGTAGTATAGACATACCCTTAGTGTAACTTGTTTACTTACACTATATACACCAGCCCTTGAACAGTGGTGGTCACAAGCAGCTTTCAGGCAAGCCCCTCCTTTAGTAATCTCGGCCCAAACACCAATGCCTAGGAAGCAGCTCTACCCCCAAAATTTTCTCTAGTTAGAGAGATTAAGACTGAGAGCAAAACCCCCTGCTAACCCCAAAAGAAACTGCAACACAAAACTAGCACAGCATTATTTCGCAAAGACTGTACACTGCTTGAGCACTAGAAAAATGGGCTATATGTAACAGCACCGTCTGGTGACTCCCACCATAAATGTGTAAACAAAATTGAAACCGACTGGTCAACTCAGTTGATTCTTTTGCACCTTTTGCAGCCACTTCCCCCAGTGCAAAGTGGGTGTAAAACGCTAATGGTCTGATCTGATAGTGTTTTACACCACTTTATGCTGGTATTAAATGACAACACAAGTTACAGGCCATCAGTGAATCAGACCCTCATTGTATAAGTTGAGCAAAACGCAAAAAGGAAATATTCTGCATTGGTATGAAAAATATGTTACATTTTTAAATTTCTTTCTTTCCTTCTTTCTTTTGTAAACAGAGGTACTATTAATTACCATGGGGAGGAAATTTGATTTTTGAAAACATATATGTGGCCAAAACTTGAGCTGGTGCAAATCGGCAGAGCTCCTGTCAGTTCATGAGCTGAGGATCTAGCTTATGACTCTTTCTCTAACTCTCTAACTGTGGTTTAAATATTTAAACCTTTACTCTCTTTACAATACATAATGAAATGGCTCGGATTCTTGGAATGGTCAGGGAGAGATGAAACAATACACTTGGCACATACTGTCATCACTAGATCAGGTTGAAAACATTTTTAAAATGTAAAAAAAATAGAAATATTAGAGATAGTTGAAAATTTTCATTCCTAAAAAATGTCAACAAAAAATTGCAAAATTTGTTACTGTTTTTCTGCCAGCCTAAATAGCAATTGAAATTTTTCAAAATTTTGAAATTTTGACAAAAAATAATTCACAGGAAATATTGAAAATGTTCTGCAATTTTTCTACATATTTGTTCTGCTCTAAAAATAACAATGCTATGACCACGTCACATGGGTCTAAATTGACCTATTTTTATTTTTCATGAAATTTTTCATGATTTTTCTTAATCAAGATGGTTATCAATATTTTTGGTCGCCGAAAACCAGGTTTTCTGTAAACAAAAATGTCAATAATCATTTTATAACAACTTCATAGTTTTGAAAATTGTTACTTCTTGAAAACTGGGATTTTGATAAATGAAAATATTTGATAACTGTATCAATAAAAAAATACATAGAAAATTTTACAAAAGCATATAAAAATCATGAATGTCGATTATAATTTTTACAAAATTGTTGAAAAAATGTAGTTAGCAATATTTCAACAAGTTCTACTCATATTACATATCACTATGCCCTTCTTAAATGATGCAATAAATAATAAATAATACTAATAACAACAGGGAGAACAGCTAAAAACTGCAATTCCCTTCCATGAAACAGGTTATCATTAGAACTGGTCAAAAAATAGAGGGGGCAGATTGCAAACATTTCACACAAAAATAAATCGTCCCTTTTGTTGTTATGGAAATGACATTTTACATTGCAATTGCAATGAAAAAAACTGAGTAAATTTCTCAGAAACAAGTGTGAAAAAATAACCCTGGTGTTTCATTGAAATTATGATGAAAAATTGTATGAAAAAAATCAAAATCTAGAAAATCTCAGCTGGCTCGTTACCACTAGAGGTGGTTGGAAAATGAACTTTTTTCAATGGAAATGTTTGATAAATATGTAAATTGTTTCATGGAAAAGTTTGACTTCTTGGCAAAGAATTGAAAACCAAAATATTTCAGCCAAAAATACAAAAAAAAAAATTTTTTTTGGACAAAAATTGCCAAAAAAAAACCCCCAAAACAACCCAGATTAGAGTTTTTGGCTCATAACTTTCTGTTTCCCAATAAGAAACTGATAATTTTCAGGAAAAGTGGACACTTTCCATGAAAATTTTTGATTTGCCTAAACCCCCATATTCTGTAAAAAAAAAAAAGTTTTGATGGAAAATTTTCGACTAGCCCACATATAAATACAAAACAAAAAAGAAAAACTGAATAATGGATTTGACGACTACTATTCGACCACCTTTGACTCTCCGCTTATTTGGGTGGAGATTAGGAATAAGTCCCCCAAAGTCATTGGAGCTACCCCAGTGTAAATGAGAGGAGAATCTAATCCTATAGTTATACATATTCTTATCTGCATCTGATACCAAATCTTCCACAGATTATGTCTTACTCCTAACAGGATGTTCACGAGGAACTAGAAAAGTAACAATCTATGCTGGAGGAGATATAGTACTAAGGGAGACTTTTCCCCCCAGCCCCCCACACTTCCTTATATCTCCTTGTCAAGTGCTGGAAATGGGCCATTTTCATTACCACCACAAAGACTTATTTTTCTCTCCTGCTGACAACTGATCACTCTCCTTATCATGTGTATGGTAAGATCCATTGTTTCATGTGTGTATATATATATCTTCCTTCTGTATTTTCCACTGCATGCATCCGATGAAGTGAGCTGTAGCCCACGAAAGCTTATGCTACAATAAATTTGTTAGTCTCTAAGGTGCCACAAGTACTCCTATTCCTTTTTGCGGATACAGACTAACACGGCTATGACTCTGAAACCTGACTTAGGGTGTGTTTTCACTGCAGAGTTAACTCGAGTTACCTACACTCTTGCTACTCCTCTCAAGTTAGCCTAGCTCAAGTGATTGTGATCACACGGTAATATAACACTCAGCCTGTTGTGTCCACAAGGGCACTGCACTCACTCATGTGTGGTGCTAAGACTTCTGGGGGCACATCCTATGGTTCTTAGTGCTTCAGTGAGCTGAGCCGCCCTATGAATTCTCTCCCAGTGAACTGTAGAACTTGTCTGTCCTGTCGGCGCACACGAAGAGAATCATGGGAAGGTATTGGAGGACTAGCGGCATTCAAGTGGTGCTAGCCCGTGTCCACGTTACAGAGCGGTCATGGTAGCAGCTAGTGAGTTGTGCCCACTTGAGCTCACCCTTCTAGGGCCAGCCAGCTTGGGTTGAAAGCACCACTCAAGTGAAGAGTTTTTGTGGGTGGAGTTAGGGGCAACACTTCAGTTGTAACTTGTGACGAAGTGGGAATGTTCTTAATGTTTTCTCTGAATACTGTGTGGGTGCCTCAGTTTCCCCTATGAATTTCTTAAGTATCTAGGTGGTGGGATAAGGGTGTGTGATTGTTACAGAGCCCTATAGGGCAGGGGTGTGCAAGGGTCTGCACAGAGAATGGCCGACACCCTGTCTCCTGGCAACTGATGGCCTGGGCCCCTCCCCTGCAAAGGTGCCAACTGAAGGTGTTGGAGAACAAAGAGATCAGGTGACCTCCTGGCCCGGGAAAGAGACAAAGGCAGAGGAGAGGCTGGAGAGTTTCAGTTTGGAGCTGGCTGGGAAAATGGAGGGGAGCCCAGACAGGGCTCTGGCCTCTCTGGGGGCCCCCAAGATGGACCTAACTGAGGGGGTCCTGTGGTCTGTACCTGCAAGACCTGTCTTGGACTGTGTTCCTGTTGTCTAAATAAACCTTCTGTTTTACTGGCTGGCTGAGAGTCATGGTGAATCGCAGGAAGCCGGGGGTGCAGGGCCTTGTCTCCCCCAACTCCGTGACATAACTCAAGTTAACTTTCCAGTGACGATGAGCCCTCAGACTGTAAGTTCTCTGAAGCAAGCACTATCTTTTTGTTATGTGAGTGTCTAGCACAATAGAGCCCTGATCCCTGATTGGGGCCCATAGGCAATATTGTACCAAATAATAATATGTGTGATGATCGTGCCCAGATATCAAGATATTCTAGACAACGGTCCGCTACATATACAGCATCCAATAAATAATCTGACCAAGCAAGGGGTTTGTAAGAGGACAAAACAGCAAGTAAACAAATCCCAAAGGCTTGCTCCTTGCAGCCAATGGTAGAACAACATCATTTTACCCATAGACAGGTGGTTTGCAAAAGTCTCAGCTATATGCACCATGGAGAAAATTACCTGTCAAAAGAATGATAAACCCACAGATGAATCCACCCATGTGGGGTCCATTTGTTTCATATGCTAAGGAAAACGTACAAATGACATAGCAGTCCCCTCTGCTTTCACTGCTGGTAGAACTGATACAGAGTCGAGGTATTATACGCTTGTAGCACCGTGAGATCTGTTACTGCATACGATTTTTTAAGCCAGTCCTCTAAGATATTTGTACATAACCGGTTAGACCCCTTGATGTTCTTGCAATGTAGCCCATAATTCAGAGGGGTCGCCATGCTGGATCAGGGCAGCACCACCAGTGAAAACACTTTGTGTAGACAGGCAAAACCACTATCAGCCACAAATGGCACTGCTTGAAACCAGAGTAAACTGCACCAGGTCAAACCATGGTTTTGCCTGTCTTCACAGGGACTTTTACAGGCATCTGGCTCAAATTCCCAGTGTACAGAGGGCTTTAATTAATGGTAGTAACGTGCTTTGAGATCTTCAGAGGGCTCCCAAGAAGTGAAAGGGTTTATTACTATACAAGCAGACCTCTCAAAGCCTAAAGATGCTTGCTTCCCTTCATCCCACACCACCCAGAGCGAAGGAAATAGAGGACAGAACTGATGCTATACTATTCACAGGTGAGTAGCAAAGTGAAGACTTCCTATCACGAGCATGACAATTGGAAGTGTCCAGTTGCCGTGGGGAAATAAAAGCCACGGCAAAACTGTTCGCAGCATGCGGTGGGAGAGACATGAAAATGCTATTATCATTCTTCCACACGAGAAGAGTGACAAAGGAAGACCTCTCCGCCCTTCTGTGTACTGTCTAGATTTTCCAGCTAGGTAACGGTAATAAGCAAGCAGCTGATTGAAATGCTGCGTTTCAGCCAGCCAGGAGAATAAACAGGCTTTCCAGGAGGACTCCCCACAACAGAGCACTCATTGTGATAAATGAACTGGAGAAGAAGACAAATGAATATAACCTACCACTGTGCATGGATTCATCAACTCGGAGAAAGCTTTTGACACAGTGGGGGGCGGGGGGAAGGATTCTGCATTAAGAGCTTTGGAAAGATGAGGCGTAGAGGAAGGTTACACTGAGCTCCGAGGAAACGCGTGAACTGAAAAGGAGATCTCCACTATATGCCCGCACCAATGTAGCTAGAAGATTAAGAAAGGGAGGGAGGGAACCCATCCCGCTCTTCATAACTTGTGTAGAAAATGTTTGGCAGGGGAGAAATGGAAGGAAAGACACTTAAACAACAAGACATTGGGATCTCATCCTGCATTCTTTGCATGAGCAAAAGAGCCAGGGAAGAAACAGGGGCCAGATCTTCAGCTGATATAAATGGCAATCGCTTTATATAACTGTACAGGTAAAAATGCCAAACTTTTCTACACACTGTTGCTACCACCAGGGGATCTGCATTGGTGGGAAATTTTAAGAGCAAGATCTGTGTAGACAAAGGCTTGGATCCTATCCCCTCTGCTTTCACATTGCATTTGGAACAGGTAGTGATCGGAGGTCGATTTATTGTGTCTAGTCTAGACGCGATAAAATCGATCCCCAATCACGCTCCCCGTCGACTCCGGAACTCCAGCTCGCGAGAGGCGGAAGCGGAGTCGACGGGGGAGCGGCAGCGGTCGACTCCCCACCGTCCTCACGGCCAGGTAAGTCAACCTAAGATACGCTGATTTCAGCTACGCTATTCGCGTAGCTGAGTTGCGTATCTTAGGTCGACCTCCCCCGCTAGTGTAGACCAGGGCCTAGAGACTTGATCCTGGTGTATAATTACCCACACAGGGAGACGCTATCTGACACCAATGATTTAATCTAGCAGACAAAGGCAAAGCAAGATCCAGTGGCTGGAAGTTGAAGTCAACAAAGTTCAAGCTGGAAATAAAATGCACGTCTTTAGGAGTCTGAGGGTAACTAGCCATTGGAACGGATTACTAAAGATTGTGGTAAATTCTCCATCACTGGACGTCTTTCTAGCTCAGCCAACAAGTGATTGGACCAGCTGCACGAATCACTGGGTTACATTATGCAGGAAATCAGAGTAGATGATCATAGCAGTCCCTTTGGCCTTAAAATCTGGGAATCTATTGGTTGCTGAGATGCAATGGCTTGTCAGTTTGTGACTCCCACTGCACCACTTCCCAGTGTGCAGTTGTCAAATGGCATTAGGAATGAGGAGTCAAATTCTCCCCGAGGATAAACAGGTGCACCCCCAGAGACGCTAATGGAGAGGCATCCATCTAACACACATGAGGGCTAAATTTGAACCAATATATGTGTGCCTTACAAGGAAATGTAAATTTGTGCCATCATGGTTAAAAAATAAGACTCCTATAATGATTTGTTTAATGTAAGAGAGTTAATTTTATATTAACAGCTGGATTTTTTTCTTTCTTCAAACCCAAGGGAAATACAGGGACTGCTTTATTGATGGTGCCCCCAGATGTGATTGATGGGCTGTCAAACAGGGAGATTTTGCACCTGAAGAAACTTGAAACAAGAACATTTATACAAAAAAGTCGTTTGCGTGGTGATCTCCCCTCTGAGTCCTTCTTTCAGAGTCTGGTGGCTTAGCTTGGGATTTCTCCCACTCCCCAGTAGCTCCTCCTTCAGCAGCTCCTGGGGTGATGTCAGTCAGTTTTGTTTGTGACATGCCAATCTGTTGTCACAGATATGGCGATGGGATCACAGACACAGCATTATGATTTTGATGGATGAAATGACGTGAGAGAATTTGTGGGAAACGCTTGAGAGAGAGACACAGAGATCTTTTAGGTTCACCTCTAATTTAAGAGTTTTCTTCAGTATGAAAGTCCCTTATTAAGAAGCAGATTCATGCATGAAATTCCCCCCTGATTTCAATGTACAATGCATAGGAGCATCCAAAGGCAAAATCTGGCCCCAAGTTACTTTCTCTTAACCTTCTTTAAGAACAGGTGGTACCTGACAACAGCTGCTCTGAAAATGCTCAATTACTGGATCTAATTTGCTAGCCGTCTGCTCCATTAAGCACAGGTAGCCTGGAGGTCAGATTTAGCAAATAGGGATATGGTGCCACTTTACGTATGGGGAAGCTCCTTAAAAGGATCGTAAAATACCTAGTGAATGTACGAACGAGGACGTTCCGAAGGAGCTGCGGTAGATTATAAATGATGGGCCTCATAATTGCTTTTTCATTCTAGCCTTTCTTAACCCCTTTGCTGCCCCATGTCCTGAGAGTGGCTGATGTATGCTCATATGTCAGACGTATCTGAGTGCTGCAGAATGGCAGCAGGTACCAGATGAATATTGGTAGCCTCTGAAGATGTTCAATTAGAATTTGGAACACTGGGACCTGAGCATTCTGATTGGTTGACCAGGACAATTTTCACCTCCAGCATGGGCAGTAGAGATACCAGCTTAGGAATCAAGGCCATTGCTAGTCACCCTTCTTGTGGCCTCCTCTCACGCAGCTTGCCGCCAGCCACATGAGTCTTGGGCAGACCTGAAGTAAAGCTCGGTAGGTCCTGTTTCCCTGGCATGCGTTCTAGGCTCTTTGCAAGTTAGTTGTAGTTCTCTTTATAGAGCCGTTTGCCTTGTTTCTTGGTTCTTTCGCTGAGTTTCCAGGGAAGATATTTTCCTGCCACTAATGGGATGAATTTTCATCCTTGGCTGCTCTTACAATCTTTGTTCATGAAACCCGACAGCACTTCCCCGGTACAGTGGCAGCGGAATGCTCTCTCTTAATAATCAGTCTCCACGATACTTTGTCCATATGGTGGTAATTTGGCTGCTTACGAGTGAATTAGCAAAATCCCCAAATAGGGATTTGGTGGGTTTCCTCGCAGAATCAAAGAAATGAGAGAGAGAGAGAAAAACCTATTAGGTGTCTTCCAGCCCAGTCAATGCAGGGGTGTCCCCTAGTGTACCTATCCTATTGCTGTGTCCAGGCGAGTTCTAAGTGCTCTAAGTAAGGCAGCATAGCCTAGGGGATAGGGTATTAGACTGGGAGTCAGGAGACCTGAGTGGTATTCCCAGCTCTAACACCAACCTGTCATGTGACCTCAGGCAAATCACTTCCCCTCACACTTTTTGTCAGTCTTGTTTATTTAGGCTGAAAGCAGTTTGGGGCAGGAACTATCTCATGCTCTGTACATATACCGCGCCTAGCACAATGGGGCACTGACCTTGTTTAGAAGCTCTAGATCAGTGGATGACAACCTGCGGGCTGCTTGCGGCCCAATCAGCACCCCACTGTGGCCCATGTGACATCCTTAGGGCCAGACAGGTAGTATATATATTGCGTGGATGCGGCCCACATAATACAGAGAGTTGCATATGCAGCCCACAATGGTAAATAGGTTGAGAACCACTGATCTAGGTGTTACTGTGATAATAAAATAATAATAATTATAAATTCCATCACTTCCCTTGGAGACTGTTCAACAGCTCACTGGAGCTCTACAAAGATTTTGCAGATTTGCAAACACTCCTTTCTATCCCGGCTCCTAGCACTCCTACAACACCTTACATCTGAGGAGTATGGGAATTGCAAAACTGGATCAGACCTATGGTCCATCTAGTCCAGTTTCTGTCTCCGACACTCACCAGTACCACCTGCTTCAGAGGAAGGTTGTAATGGAATTATGGAATAACCTGTCTGCGGGGAATATTTCTTCCTGACCACCAGTGTTTAGAGGTTTGCTTCTGCCCTGAAGCATGAGGGTTTATATCCATTCCACAAATCCTCAGTGGTCAGTTTTGGCCCCAACTCTATCCTGTAGGCAGCTGTAGTCATATATAGTGGCTGTACAACAATTTTTGGCTGTTAAGTAATTAGGCCAGATTCTCAGCTGGTGTAAATCAGCATAACTCCATTGATTTCAGTGGTGGTACATTGATTTACATCCATTGCGGATCTGTCCCATAAACTTGCAATACTGAAGAGAGGTGGATCCGGTTTAAAAAAAAAAAAAAAAGGAATTTTTCTGATGATCAAAACAGGTTTTTCTTTCATTACTGATTCAGCAGCAGAACCAT
This sequence comes from Platysternon megacephalum, assembly GCA_003942145.1. Lineage (NCBI taxonomy): Eukaryota > Metazoa > Chordata > Testudines > Platysternidae > Platysternon > Platysternon megacephalum. The sequence continues at coordinate 149,492 of QXTE01000216.1, forward strand.
ATAAATCAGCCAAATGGGAGCTTGTCTCCTCTGAATGCCAGGATAAAGGGTCTTTTTGAGCACCTTTGCCTGCTGGTGGTCTAGGAGAGTCTTCATTTATTTAACAATTGATAAACAAATCCATCCACCCTGTAATCAATGTAACCCTTCATGTATCCTTTGGCACCACATTACAGCCATCTACGTCCTCCAACAGGGGCTGGCTGTCATGTTGGGATGAGGCCGTGAAACGTTGGGGTTATGAGACCACCGCTGTGAGTTTTGCCCAAATCTCTACATGCCCAGTTGGTCTCAGCAAGACGCCATTAACTTACAGAAGAGGAAGAAAGGAGCCCCATCTGGGGCCTAGAGAACACAAATCTGCCATTCTCTATTTGCAGGCTGGGGGCATCTGAACAGAAGGTGAGGGCTGAAGGGAGATGCTTTCATAGAACAATGCAGGGCAAAAGCACTTCCCCCCCCCCCCCTTTTTAAACTGTTTCTCTGAAAAAGCAAGTCCATAAAACCAAACTGCAAAGGATAAAAGGGGATGATCCAAGTTACAAACATAGGCCCTGCTTTAAAAGATTCCCACACTGTACAACTAGCTAATACACATGTTAGGGTGTGTGGGAAAGGCACTGCAAAGTTTCCTGATCAAGGAAATTAAAATGCTATCCAAACACAGATTCATGCACTGATTTCATGGCGCAGCCAGCACAGTTAACACGTCTGGCTCATTTTCCCAACACACATTGTAATAGTGAAATTATATAGCTTCCTACTTAGGAGAACCTGAATGAAAGATTAAGTTTAAGAGGTCAAATACCAGTGATAGTAAAATCTGGGAGAGTTCTCTTTTTCCCTCAGTAGCTCACCGAGTTGCCACGTTTGACCAGAGAGCTGTTTGCTGGCTCAACCGCAAATACATTAACAGGTGAGTTTAATCCATGTCTTCTGTTTGCAAATCCCTGGTTGCTACTCTTCATTTCCAGTTATAAGTATTTGCTGAATAAATTATGCAAACAAATCTGAGCCTGTGCATTGTTTGCGAACGGTTTGCTTCAGCTAATCACGGTGTGTTACATAACGCCTGCGTCACATAATGTCGTCTGGGCTTCCTGGTTGGAGGCTTTTTAAACGGGAGAGGAAACAACACAAACAGACAACACATGACAGATGCCAGTGGCGTTGCTTATTCATGACTGGCAGGCGCTCAGATACTACTGTACTGTGATGGAAGAATCTATCGAGAAGAGAAGAGAAGAGAAATCTTTTTTTTTTCAGCTGGATAATCAGCTATGAGCCTGTGTGAAATTTTAGGGTCTCTGTGACAATCATCATGAATAAACTGGCTGTCGTCTCAGTTCTTGTGAACAATGAAACACACAAGCCCACAAATAATGTCCGATGAATCCATTACCTGTATTTGCAAGGCGCTTTTTGTATCATTCGACCAGCCCTCTTCAAAAACCCAGCACCCACTTTGGTAAAAGGCAAATGAGTATTATAAACAAATAAAGCAGACGGCCATGTTAAATCAAAGCGTAATGATTTTTTTTTTTATTTTTATATTTGGAGATATACCTATCTCCTAGAGCTGGAAGGGACCCTGAAGAGTCATGGAGTCCAGCCCCCTGCCTTCACTAGCAGGACCAATTTTTGCCCCAGATCCCTAAGTGGCCCCCTCAAGGATTGAACTCACCACCCTGGGTTTAGCAGGCCAATGCTCAAACCACTGAGCTATCCCTCCCCCCCGTTACACACAGCTGTTATTTCTAGTACAGTAGCACCTAGAGACCTCACCCGAGATCTGAGGCCTATCCTTGCAGGCACAGTACATATATATTGAGACAAACCCTGCCCCAAAGAGCTTGCAATCTAAACAGACAAAGAGTGGGGAAAAGGAAGTATTCATATTTTGACGGATCAGGAACTAAGGCTACGTCTGCACCTGGAGCTGGAGGTGTGATTCCCAGCTCACACCGCGCTAGCTCTCCGAGAGCGTGAGTGGCAGTATGGACTAGCTGCCCCCAGGGCCGTCCCTAGCTATTCTGGGGCCCTACGCAGCTCCCCCACCAGGGAGTGGGGGGGGGGCAGGCCTCTGTGTGTGTGGGGGGGGGGTATGGGGCAGAGCAGGGGTGGAAAGGGAGGAGCTGGGGCGGGGGCTTTGGGGAAGGGGTGGAGTGGGGGCGGGGCTGGGGTGGGAAGAGGCGGGGCTGGGGCGGAGCAGGGGCAGGGGCCTTGGGGAAGAGGCGGGGCAGGGGCTGGAGCAGCATGCAGCTGCGTAGAGCACCAGGAAATTTGGTGCCCCAAATTTGCATATGGGTAGGGACGGCCCTGGCTGCCCCAATGAGCGCTAGAGCGGGTATGTCTACGCCAGCTGAGAACCACACCGCTAGACATAGCCTAAGGGAGACTAAGCGACTGGCCCAAGGTCACTCAGGGAGTCTGTGGCAGTCAGGAATAGAAATTAGATCTCTTGGATCTGAATCCAGTGTCAACCCCAAGACCATCCTTCCTCCCTTAACTGCTAGTTTAGTGGTGAAAATGGCCACAATTCCCCACAATTTTAATGGGGAGTTCTCCTTAAACTTTGATATCACAATACGGCTCACTCAGAGGGCTCAGCAGCTGCTCAGTGGGCATCCTCAGGTTGTTCGATCTCTAGGTGGTAACATTCACGCTCAGAACTGTTGGTAGGCACAAAATGGTGCCCACAACAATGGAGACAGCCATCTGGCATCAGGCTCCCGCTCCACAGTAAACAAAATGGTACAAACACTTGCTGTTGATTTTTCATTGCAGGGGCTGTCTCATTCTCCTGGCTTGGGTTGCTGTCAGACTAGAAGACACTTCTGCATTCCTGAATTCTGAGCTTTTGTGATCTTCAGCCTACAAGTTGTTTGCAAACAGTTGCGAAAGAGATTTTCACTCGTCTTAGTTAGAGATGGGGCTGGGGGCCTAAAGTTTTGGGGAGGTCCAACTGCAGAATCCAAACTTTCCACTCAGACCTGTTTCTATAACAGGTCAAACTAGAACAAGGATGCTGGTTTACTTGAACTTGGGAAACTTCAACTGTGGATCCAGTTCCAGATCTAACTTGGTCCCATCACTGCTGTTTAAACCCTCTAAGGTCACAAGCATTCTGGACAGAGAATCAACCTTAATAAAATAATATATGGAGATATACCTATCTCATAGAGCTGGAAGGGACCCCAAAGGGTCATTGAGTCCAGCTCCCTGCCTTCACTAGCAGGACCAATTTTTGCCCCAGATCCCTAAGTGGCCCCCTCAAGCATTAAACTCACAACCCTGGGTTTAGCAGGCCACTGCTCAAACCACTGAGCTATCCCTCCCCCAACCTTATTATGGACAGCAATAAGGAGCCCCGTGTTGCTGGGAAAATTTCCCCCCTCAATGTATAAAGTCAGGCAGCTCCTAGAAAAAAACAGTGATGTTACTGGGGAAGATGTTCAAAGGCACAGACAGGAGTTAAGGACCTATCTCCCATTGATTCCCCATAGGAATTGGATGCCTAATTGCTCTTTGTACATTTGAAAATTTTCTCCATAATACTTTGCTTTACAATCACAGAGACATAAGAATTGACATACTGGATCAGACCCGGGGTCCATCTGGTCTCTCACAGTGGCTCGCACCAGCTGCTTCAGAGGAAAATGTAAGAACCCTGCAGTGGGCAGATATGGGGTAATCTGCTTCCAATGAAGATCTTGTCCTGACCCCTAATAGTTACAGATTGGTTAAACCCTGAAGCATGAGACCTTATACCCCTTCCAAAATGTGTGTCAGCATTAGCTATTAGAAGAGTGAATATTCTTTTTATCCACATAAAGGTCCAATCCCACTTTGAATCTTGCTAAGTTCTTGACCTCAAAGACTTCCAGTGGCAACGAGTTCCACCGTTCAGCAATGCATTGTGTGACAAAATATTTCCTTTCATCAATGTGTAATTTGGCTGTCTTCCCATTTCATAAAATGACCCCTTGTTCTTATGTTACTGTCATTATCAAATGAAACCTCACAACACCCCCATCACGTAGGCAAGTATCATTGGGGATTTTTAAGAGCAGGTTAGACAAACACCTGTCAGGGATGGTCTAGATAATACTTAGTCCTGTCATGAGTGCGGGGGACTGGACTAGATGACCTCTCGAGGTCCCTTCCAGTCCTATGAGTCTATGATTATCCCCATTTTACAGATGGGAAATGGAGGCAGAGCAAGGTTAAATACTTGCCCAAGTCAGCCTGCAAACGAATGGCAGAACAATGCACTTTGTTTTAACCACTAGAGCACACAGCCTCTCTTTTCCATGAACAAAAGCATCACACGTCCAGCATAACACTCAATGAAAAGTGAGACGACAGTGTACTACAATTTCCAATTATCCACCAAAAGAACAGCAGAATCCACTGGAAACGTAGAAGAGATGGAAAATCAAGAGATACATCTGGGTGGAAAAGAAGCTCAAGGGAAAGGAATCATCAGAAGGAGAAAATCCAAAGGAAAACACTTTTAATGATCATCGTTTCAAGGGGGCATGGAGCTGCAGGGAACTGGTGCTCCACAAGACCGGTTGCAGTGAGAGACTGGGGTCAGGGCAGAGGGCAAACAAGAGGTCAGATTCCTATTGAAAGCGAAAATTGTTGTTATTGTGCTTAACACCAGCTTTCAGAATATTAAAGAACAATTTAGGTTTTGTCAGCTAATACACTGTAGCACACACTTAATGTGTCACTGGTGTGGGATTTTTTTAGGCACAGTAATCAAATGTTGCCTTCTAAAATATAATATGATTCTAATAAACTGCTTCCAAGATTAGGGGCCCAATTCTGGCCTCATTTACTGGTGTAAACCTACCAGCTCCAATTCTCAGCTCTGGCTCATTGACTTCAGTGGGGTTCATCCCAATTGACAAAGGTACTAGTCAGATCAGATTCTGGTCATTTATGTTTTCAAATGCATCTTTATTTGATTGATTTCTTTGGTTGTTTGATTGGGAGCTAGGTACCTTCAACTCCTTTGAACCCCCAGCACTAAGCAGGTGCATCTTTAGCGCTCTTTAATCAAGCAGAGAAAGGCAGAACAAGAACCAATGGCTGGAAGCTTAAACCAGAGAAATCCAAATTAGAAATTAGACACAATCTTTTTTTAATAGTGAGGGGGATTAACCAGTGGAACAAACTGCCAAGGGAAGTGGTGGATTTTCCATCTCTTGCTGTCTTCAGATCAAAACTGGATTCCTTTCTGGAGGAGATGCTTTAGTCAAACACAACATACTGGCCTCAGTATAGGGGTAACTGGGTGAAATGTAATAGTCTGTAATATATTGGAGGCCAGACTAGATGATCTAATGGTCTTTGCTGGCCTTAAACTCTATGGGCTGGTCCACACTAGGGGCAGGGATCGAAATAAGATACGTGACTTCAGCTACGAGATAGCGTAGCTGAAGTCGAAGTATCTTATTTCGAATTTCCCGCTCTTACCTCACGTCCTAGCAGCGCGGGATCGACGGCCGCGGCTCCCCCGTCGACTCCGCGAACTCCGCTCGCCCTGCTGGAGTTACGGAGTTCGAAGTAGCGCGTTCGGGGATCGATGTATCGCGTCCAGACGAGACGCGATACATGGATCCCCGCTAGATCGATGTCTACCCGCCGATCCGGGCGGGTAGTCTGGACGGGGCCTAAGAATACTATAGGTTTTTCCTACAATGCAACAATCTAACATAGCCAATTTTGTACAAAATGTAACCCAACTTGCTTTACATAGTTAAAGAAACAGACTCCGTGTTAAATAATCATCTAAACCCCAAAGCTCACATTTCAACCCACGTGTTTTGGTTCTAGACTCAATCCAAAACCAGAAGGGAACTATTTTCTTGCTCTGTTTGAAAAGTAGCTGAAATGGCACAAGAATTCTTGCAAGGCTGTCAATTGTCATTCGATTTCTGCCCTGGGAGGCTAAAATCTCACAAGAATAGCTCAAGAGATTTCAGCACAGCCAGATCCAAAATCTAGCCCTGATGCAGCCTCCAATCCAAGCCATGAACCCTAGCCCAAATCTACAGTCAAACATTAACTCCTCAGCTCGTCTGTTGCAGCAGTGTGATTACAGAGTAAAATAATAGGAGGAGCTCGGTTTGTTTTCCTTAACCAAAAGAAGGTTGAGGGGAGATATGATTGCTCTCTTTAAATATATCGGAGGGATAAATATCAGGGAGGGAGAGGAATTATTTCAGCTCAGTACTAATGTGGATACGAGAACAAATGGATATAAATTGGCAGTTGGGAAGTTTAGGCTTGAAATTAGGCGAAGGTTTCTAACCGTCAGAGGAGTGAAATTCTGGAACAGCCTACCGAAGGAAACAGTGGGGGCGAAAGACCTCTCCGGCTTTAAGATTAAGCTTGATACGTTTATGGAGGGAATGGTTTGATAGGATAACTTGATTTACACAATAGGTCAATAATGTGCCACCACTGGTAGTTAGTACCGATGGTCAATGTTGGGAAATTAAAAGTCTTTTTCCTGAGTGTCTGGCTGGAGAGTCTTGCCCGCATGCTCGGGGTTCAGCTGATCGCCATATTTGGGGTCAGGAAGGAATTTTCCTCCAGGGTAGATTGGCAGAGGCCCTGGAGGTTTTTCGCCTTCCTCCGTAGCATGGGGCAGGGGTCGCTTGCTGGAGGATTATCTGCTACTTGAAGTCTTTAAATCAAGATTTGGGGACTTCAACAGCTGAGTCAAGGGTGAGAGTTATTTCAGGAGTGGGTGGGTCGGCTTTTGTGGCCTGCATCATGCGGGAGGTCAGACTAGATGATCATACTGGTCCCTTCTGATCTTAAGTTCTATGATTCTATGAATAGCCAAGGCAGAGAGAAATTAGGATGCAAATACTGTGCAGAGGAGAAAACATTTATCTGCAGATATTTCATTCCCAGTTGCACAGGTGGTCACCATTGATTTGTTACCGGTCTTTCCCTTCCCCCATAGGACAGCATCCTTCAAGGGGTGAATGTCCCCAGTGCCCATTGACCTGCCTGGTCACAGAAGGCACCCAGCAGAAACAGGCTTGTAAATTGCACTCTGTTTTATCAATTCAACCGACAGCCAGCAAAAAGCCCGAGTGTGTGATCTGCAAATGCTAGAGACCAGGATATTCAACACTCCGCAGGAGGCACTCAGGCCCAGATCCACAAAGCAATTTGGGCACCTACCTCCCACTGATTTCAAAGGAAGTTGGGGGGTTTGAGACCTTTGTGACTTTGAAATCAGTGGGAGTTAGGCACCTCAAAACCTTCTAGGATCTGGCCCTGGCGATTTTGCTTTACTCTCTTGTAGCTTGCTTTCTGCTTCAGCGGTGAGTTTTCAGTTACTTCTGTGCTGCATTGGAATCGTAAACTCTTCGGGTTTGTCTACACTGCAATGAAACACCCCTGGCTGGCCCGTGTCAGCTGACTCAGGATGGTGGGGCTGTAAAACTGCAGTGTAAGTGTTCAGGCTCCGGCTGGAGCCCAGGCTGTGGGACCCCGTGGAGGGTGTTTTATTGAAGTGTAGACATACCCTTAGGGCTAAACTTCTACTGGGGTAGAAGATCTAATCCTATATTTCTTCTCCTGCTTATTGCTATTATTTTTAAATCCAGCCCTGAACATGCTGTTGCTGCAAACCCGTAAATAAATAGTCCAGTAGCCAATCAATGGCCAATCTCTCTAAACCTTGGAATTGTTCAGTTAGATTAAGCCCCTCTAATGAATTCCTCATTGAGCCATTGAACAGAAATGAAGCCTTGTTAGCTCATCAGCCTTCTAATTAACCCCTTCTAAACCTGCTCCTTCCCCAGCAGGAGGTAGCGGTCATCTTTGGGTTTCATACTGAGGGTTATCAATGACCTCCTGAGAGCCTTTTGTATCAGTAACTGAGATTTATTTGAAATGACTGAGGAAGGCAGCCTCTAGTCTATTCCCTGCCAGATGAAGAGCCGGACACTTTGTTACCCTCCGGCTACAATTTCCCAAGGACAGGCCCTGTGTACTAAACATCACCAGCCCTTTTCTTCAGTGATTAAAGACACAATTCCCCCTCCCTGCCTGCCCTTGTTTGCATGCAGCTTGTTGGGCTCGTTAAGCTGACAAAGAGGTTTTCCTGCCTAACAGAGGGGTGTGTATGTGTGTGTGTGGGAGGGGGGGGGGAGTTGGCATTGTGTATGTCTGGAGATAACCGGAGTATTCCACTGCTCAGGTTCCCGGCTCTTTGCTGACATTTTATTCACTGATATAACTGGGGTAGTTTTGGGTGGTGGGAGGGGATGGCGAACGCGACAGCATCGCTATGAGTCTGCAACTCCATCTCCCAAGAGATACGAATCACCTGGGACACATGCTCTAGCCTGGCCAAACACTAACATCCTCTAGGGATCAACCCTGTTTCCAGAAAGGGATGGACGAGTCGACCGTACCCATCTAATTTCTACAATATGCAGCACTCGCCTTACAGCACTCTTCAGGCTCTAGGGCCCTGTCCTGGCAGGCGTCAATGGCACCTCAGGACCTCCCAGGCCCAGATCCCTATATCAGGAGTTCACTCCTGCCAGCAGGCTGCGCCTTGAGTCAGATCCCCAGCTGATGTAAATGGGCAGAGGGCCACAAAAGGGCTGTGCCCATACAGCAGCTGAGGATCTGGCCTAGGGCTGCTCTAACTAAATATTATTATTGTTGTTTGCATTACAGTAACACCAAGGAGCCCGTCATTGACCAGCACCCCATTGTTCTGGGTGCTTTATTAGGTGTATTATGGTAATGCCAAAGCAACCTGGTCATGGACCAGGACCCCGTTGTGCTGTTGTTTATTAGGTATATTATGGTAATGGGAAGGAGCCCCAGTCATGGAGCAAGACCCTGTTGTGTTAGGTGCGGTACAAACACAGAATAACTTCCCTTACGTCTCCATGCATTTCCTGACATCCCCAGTCTTCTTCCTTCCTGATGCCTCATGTCATTTTCCCGCTGCACTTGTTTCTACCCACTTTGCCCAGGGTCAGGACTCGGACGTATCTTTCCCTGCGCTGTAGCCCAATGGCTAAACATTCGGAGCTCAGTGGGCACAAATACCACACAGGACTATTCCAAACGGCAATTGATGGAGCTGGCCGGGAATTTGCTTTTCGCTAAAAGGCGCCAATTTGTGGAAACCAAAAGCTGTTTGTGAAACAGGTTTCAAGGAATCCCCCCAACTCAAAACCATGTTGTAAAAAAGCTTCCGGTCCAGAACAGCTTTTTGTTTCAAAATGCAAGCTAATTAGACCAAAAACAAAGCCAAGAAAGGATTAAAAGGTTGGAATCGAAATGGAATGCTCTGATTGACCCAAACCAATATTTTTAACGTGTTTTTTTTTTTAATTTGTGAACATTTTTGAGATTTCAACTTTTCGGCTTGATTTGGGAGGGTAAAAATTTTTGAATTCCCAAAATATTCGCTGCACGGGAAAACCATTTCCCAGGAAGTTCTAACAATTAAGACAACAAACAATGCAATCTGCATTCATCGTTTAACGATGGACTGATGGAACAAGTTATGACATAAGCCATTAGTCCACAGGAGTACAGGTGGCAGAATTAAACCCTTGTTTTTCCACCCTTCTCCAAATCCTACATACACCATGCTTAGCAGAGGCTAGTTCTCATGTACTCCAGAGTGCAGGCAGCCATCAGTAAGCCTGGGAAACAGAATAATTCAGATCAGGTCTTAAACTTACCCCACAACCTCAGCCTGCAATTCAGAGATGTGCGTTTACCGCACAATGCTTAGATCATCTGTCAAATTACTCTAGCTGATGGCATCATGCTGCGAAACACTGATTCCGATGCCAATGTTGAGCCTGGAAATATTTTTAACGACAATGCCCAGGTTTTATTTATCAGGGTAGGTGCAGGGGAGTAAATGAATTTATGGCCTGATCCCAAAGCTTTTTTAAGTCAATGGAAAAACTCTAGCTGGCTTCCAGAAGGTTTGAACCTGTTATATCCCATGTCACTTTATTCTGGCTTTTTGCCCCCTTCTCTATTCATCTCCCCTTTCTCCACCCCTTCGTCAGCCTTGGGGCAACGGAGACTTGAATCTACCCTGTGAGATTCGTTCGGTCCTGGCTCCAAGTGCGATATTTTAATAACATGGCCGGCCAGGGAGTTCTAAACCTCTCTGATGAGGGATCGGGTGGGGGAGGGTATAAACAAAAATATGCTTTGCCTAATTGTTTTTACATCGTCACAAGCCATTTAAAATAGCTCCTAGAGGGCAATCTCAATTACATTTCATACTGAAGTAAAGGACACCCGTGCAGGACTGCGCTGAGAGTCAGAGCTGCAGAAATGTACGGCATATAAATCTGTGCCATTCCAGGAGATCGGAAAACTGGCACTGCAAGAAAGAAATTCCGGCGCATTCCACGCCAGAGCCTCTGTTACTCAGGATACACGTCCTGCTGCAGAAACCCGGGCAGTTCTCTCTTTGGGAAGATGCCGTGGCTACACAGTCTCTTTTTGCACAGCACACCATGTTTTCTACAGAACTGTGCCCGCTGTAATTTTCGCATCCTGGCCAATCCTGAGATAGCGATGAGGTTGCTTCATGAGATCTTGTCTCTGGAAATTGCTCCTCCACCCAGCCTGCCAGATCATAGCTCTGTTAGCCTCAATGCTGCAAGTCCCATCTTTTGAATGGGGGGAAGCAGTTTTCTGGGTGGGAGTTATTTTATTTGCTGGCATGTGCTATGCTAGGAAAAGCAACTCATGGTATTTAAGGTTTGTTTTAATGGAATTGATTTACATCAGGGTGCACATTACCTGGGACGGGCACCTATTTATGCTTTCATAATAAATAAAATAGTCATTAATGTATAGTATATTGTTTGTTAAGTCCTCTGGAACTATTTTGTACCATATCTGTGCACACTGGGTGAAATTCACTCCTGAGCCTGGGTCCAGGCTAAGCACCAATTAACCCTTCATAAAAGGGCTTATGTGAAACTTGATCTGACCCAGTATTTGTGATTCCAGCAGATTCTGCGATTATGTTGGTTTTAACCTTGGAAGCACCTTAAGCCAAACCTTTAAGGTCAAGTTCTTCTTTTTTCTTTTCTTTCGTTTTTATGTTGAAGCAGGATCTATAATTTCTTACACTGACTGAAAGAAAGAAAGAAAGAAAGAAAGAAAGAAAGAAAGAAAGAAAGAAAGAAAGAAAGAAAGAAAGAAAGAAAGAAAGAAATCCGGGGGAAAACTTTTCATTTAAATTTTAATCACGTCATTCTCAAACCTGTTATTGAAATTTTCTGTTCACTGAAATGATCTGAACGTTGTGGCTTGCAGTATGTCATTAAGTAACTGAGGTTTTGTTGTTTTCTGGGTACAGAACCTTTAAATTTCTAGAGACTCTGCTGAAGGCAGCCACCATTTTCTGGGAATTAGCTGGGAAGCACCTACACACTGTGCTCTCTCTCCTGGGTCGTATTTTTTTTTTAATGTTTTGTTCTCGCATGATCTGAAATAAAGTCCTTATGACTGAAGCTATAGAGTCGGGTCACCCTTCAGGAATGGGGGGAAATTATAAGAGCGCCCGTCTCTACTTCAGTATTGCCAACCCCAAGTATTCAAAATCAAGCACAAATCAGAAGATTGGCCTAAAAATCATGAGTGTTGTATTTTAAAAAATATCGTGGTTTTTATTTGCATTCTGGTTTCTAAGCTGTTAGGATGAACTCAGGGTCACCTTTTCAAGCCTTCCTGTGAAGCCATGAGGGCTAGAAACTTCCTTTTTTTATGAAAGCTGAGATTCTCATGTATTCCCATGACTCCGGGAGCTGGGGCTTTGAGGAAAAACACCAAATATTGCAAGACCCGTGATAAAATCATGAGACTTGGCAACACTGCTGCTTATTAGCATCCCTTCCAAAGGGCCATACGGAGACCATGGCTTGAATTTCCTGCATGGTGCCAGACCTCCCAAAAGTCCCAGGTTTCATGGGACTGTCCCACTTTGACCCCTGCTCCCAAAGCCCCTTGTCCAAGTTAAAGTGAACATTTCCCTCAGTCAGGGCTTCCTGGGCAAGGGAGGGGAAGGGGCAGTTTGCCCTAGGATCCACTTTTGATAGGGCCCCCAAACCAAGTGGCATTGTGACCTGGCGCACGGGGTTGCAGCTCCACTCACGTTTGACCCAGATGTCCCCCTATCTCCATCTACCGGGAGACAGACAGGCCAAATTTAAGTGGCACTTGCTGTATCCCGCTTTAGCCAATTGAAATGTTGGAAGGTATGTGGTGCTAACCTAACTGTACTGCAACTGACGGCCCAGTTGTACTACCCAGGGGATATTCCCACACTTGGTGCTGGAAAAAAGAATGAGTTTAGGCTTGCGGTGTTTCTGCTTCATCGCTCCCTCTCAGAAAGAGGCAGGGCAACCAGGCCTAGGTATCACTTGTCCCTTCACAACAGGGCTTAAATGAGACTTAATCTGGCCCAGTGTTTGTGATTCCAACAGATCCTGCTTTAATGCACTGTGACCAAGCAAACGTTTTGGCCCAAGGAACCTGTGGTTCTCAGGAGAGCCATTAGAGGTCTGGGTCCAGATCCCCAAAGGTATATAGGCACCTGTTCTGGACTGGACTATGAAAGAAAGGGGTGAAGAACCCCAAGTTATCTTTCACTTCAGCAGACAAAGGAACCAAGCACTTTGGACTTTGTGGGAGATCCTGGCCAGCGGGGTTGGTCAACCATTTTGCTGGAAGGAAGACTGGTAAGGACACCGCCTAAAACAAAGGGTGTAGCTTGTTTTGTTAAGTCTTAACCTCTACAAAGCGTGTTTCATTTGTATTTGCTTGTAACCATTTCCAACTCTATCCTTTATTCTTGAACTCATGTAAATTCCTATCCCCTTTTGGCGATGACACAGTTATCTACGCCAGCCCAGTGCTGTGTTTGACTTCAAGTGAAGGTTCACTCCAGTTAACATGGCAAGTGGCAGGATATTGTACCCTTAAAGGAACAAACAAACTTGAAATCTCAATGGTCCAGGAGAGGGCTGGACATTGCAGACCACACAGTTCGGGGAAAATCCAGGACTGTGAGTTTCTTGGGGTCACCTTGCCAGGTGTAACCAAAGCGTGGCTGGAGGTAACAAGCAGGAATTAGAGCTGCTTAGCCCACAGACACTCAAAGTGGGCTTGTATGCTGGCTGGGAGCATCCAGACAAGAGAATCACAGCAGCAGAGCCTTTTGAAGCACTTAGGGTTAGAAGGCACACAGTGACGCAACCCCTCCCTGGTCTTATTTGCACTCCAGAATGTGACAGCACCCAACTCCCATTGGTTTCAGTGGGAGTTAGGCACCTGAATACCTTTGATGTCCTGGTCTCTACTGACTCCTTCTGTGCCCCCAACTTCCTATCATCCCGCTATCTCCATGGCAGCATGGGCCCTTCGGGAGGCTGCAGTGTGGTAGGAGAACTGGCTTAAGTTGATATTGACAGAGATCAATATCACAGACAGGGCTTATCCTCCGTTGCCCTCCCTATAGGCTGTCTCCCTGCAGAGAATCTCTGGAGGACAGGGGAGTATTGGGACCATGATTTGTGGTGATATGACAATGGAGTATGTGTATACACCTTTCCTACGAGCATGCACTGCAACACACAAATAGGAGAAGAGGGCCCGACCCCCAGTGAATGTCACTGAGCTATTCAAGTCAATAGAATTTCTATCTGCCTGGATTTGGAAATGCTCCATAAGAACATAAGAACGGCCGTACTGGGTCAGACCAAAGGTCCATCCAGTCCAGTAGCCTGTCTACCGACAGTGGCCAATGCCAGGTGCCCCAGAGGGAGTGAACCTAACAGGTAATGATCAAGTGATCTCTCTCCTGCCATCCATCTCCACCCTCTGACAAACAGAGGCTAGGGACAGCATTCCTTACCCATCCTGGCTAATAGCCATTAACGGACTTAACCTCCATGAATCTATCCTCTTTTTAAGCACTCTAACAGTCTCACGCATTATTCTCATTTACTGGCCTTCCTGCCTTTCTGTGTCATTAGCAGGTGAAAACTCACAACAAGCAAAAAAGCAAACAAAGGCATTCAAACCAGAGATGAGCTCAAGCGGCAACATCCGGGCTCAGTTCTAGGGACACGGAACAACCCAAAAGTCATTCATGGCTGGGGTTTGGGTTTCATCCCATTGCAACGATAAAGGCCAAACGTTCAGATCAAGAACTAGGTCCAGATATTCAGCACCCTGAGATTTTAGATGCCAGGCTCACGTCTAGTTTTAAAGAATGATTCAGTGCAGCGTTATGGAGACACGCTACCATTATTAAGCCGGAATGAAGTTCCATTAACATATTGCAGCCAAATTGTTGATAAAGACAAAAGGAAACCCGCATTGCTCTTGCTGCAATCTATTCTCCCTTCACGTCTGCCCCCACCCCTCTGCCTCCCCTTTGCCCACCACCCCTACAGACATGTCCACGGGGATCTTTAAAACGCTATAAAAAACAAAAGAAGCTGTTTTCGACTATTAAGAGAGGCTGTTGATAACACAGTTCCAATAAAAAAAAAATCTATATGTGCTTTCTACAGCTTCCCTTCGAAAATAATTCATTTCTTCCTGCATTATATTTCATGGTAACCTAGAGACTCAATATGTTCTGGATTACTGCATCCATTTCTGCTTCGGCTCTAATGGCCCACAGGAGTGTCAACCTTCCAACCAGAGCCCCCTAAATCTGGTGACTGGGGAGCTAGCTGTACTTTCTTGTTTTCCACTTGATAACTAGCCCCTTCCAGCATTGCTTTTATGGCAGTAATCTTCCTAGGCTGGTTGCGGATTGCTTGTCCTGGGTTTTTTTTCCCTCTTGTCCTCCAGCCAATGGAGCCAGTGGTCACCCTGGACTATCCATCACATTGTTTTTTATGTCAGGGCTGAGTCCCCGGGGTCTGTTTACGCTGGTTTCCGAATGTCACCACAGAGCAGCAGCTGCTCGTGTCAATAATCTTCCCCCCAAGTTAGGACCTGGGACTGTCTGCAAAGTCCATCGATAGGTGCAACGCGGGAAGCGTGATAAGATATTGATCCGAGACTATAGGCATCTGGCTGCAATTTCAAGCCCCACATTTGAATGAATGGCCAGCCAGCACAGGGCTAAGCAAACAGCTTTCCCTCCCTATTACACTGAAAAACAAAGGATATTAGAAATAGCATCCAAGAGTAAGGGGAAATATATTGGTCAAGAATCCTTAATTGGTGTGCAGCAGCCTAGCTCCAAGGCCAGTGGAGTTACATCAGCGTACACCAGCTGAAACTCCAGTCCTTTTTAATGTTAGTTATGATTGAACGGGGGTGTTTGTAAACCTTTGGTAGGAGACGCATGTAAATTCCCCCCCATCCTTTTCACCCCACCCAGAGTTTGCTGCTAGGGTCTTGCATGGCATTTTAAAATACTACCCTGTACGTGAAATGTGAGTGTGACCCTGCTGCTCGAAAGACACTTTATGGGAAAGTTTAATACTGTGAAAGGGATAATTTAGGGTTTGGACAAGTCAGTCTGGATAAAATTAAGGACAAAGGTCCACCTACTCTCCCAACCCCGAACAAATTTTATTTTAGGCTCAAAATATTATAGCTCAACGGGCCAAATTTGGCTCCAAATATAGGCTAAGTTAAAAAAAACAACAAACCTGAGCTTTTACAAAATGGAGCCAGATGGGAAGAAGGGCTGTTTTAACAGACTGGAAATAAGGGCACACATTTTTCACAATGAGAGGAATGAACCATCAGAACAACTTACCAAGGGTCATGGTGGATTCTCCATCGGTGATGATTTTTAAATCAAGATCAGATGCTTTTCTGAAAGATCTGCTCTAGGAATTGTTTTGGGAGGGGGGAGGGATAGCTCAGTGGTTTGAGCATTGGCCTGCTAAACCCAGGGTTGTGAGTTCAATCCTTGAGAGGGCCATTTAGGGATCTGGGGCAAAAATCTGTCTGGGGATTGGTCCTGCTTTGAGCAGGGGGTTGGACTAGATGACCTCCTGAGGTCCCTTCCAACCCTGATATTCTATGATTCTATGAAAGTTCTCTGGCGTGTGTTCTGCAGGAGGTCAGACTACATCACAGTGATCCCTTCTGGCCTGGGAATCTATGGATCTATGGGTGGGGGGGGGGGGAGGACTGCAGAAGAGCAAGGGTTTTAAATGTTCATCATCCTAGGCTTACTGTTTACAGTTCCACTAAAATGTTAAACTCAGCTTGATTGTGGGTACGACTCAATTGGGTTCCAGCAGAATCATTTGCACAGTTGTAGTCAGTCCCTCATTGTCTTCAATTTACAAATGTAACAGATAATATGTAGAGCTGGTTGAAAAAAACGGGGGGAGGGAATTTGTGAGTTTTGGTTGGTTGTTTTTTGTTTCTAATGGTTCTCAAAATTCCCAATCTTTCCAATTCTGAAATCTGAGACATTTCGACCAGCTCTATCATTGGTTTAAAAGAACAAAGAACGGAGGGAAACCGGAGAACATTTTATTGACCGTTTCCCTCTTTTACTTTTCCTAATTTTGCAATCTCAATGCTTATTCCAAATTTCAACCAGCCGTAGAAATCGGATGCACAGCATCCATTATTTGTTTAGCCTCAACAACGTACTGAACACTGCACGAGACATTAAATTGAGGGGACGGGGGTTAAAATAAAACTGAATTTATTCTGAATTTATTTAAAAAAGCTGCATGTTTATGTATTTATTTATTTATTGCAGACCTGCAACCACTTATGCACACACAGTACTTTACTTCTATGAGCGGTCCAATGTAAGTCAACGGGACTTCTCTCCTGAATGCTATTATGCACTTGTAGGACCTGTTTTAGGCACTTATATGGCCCCCATAACTGTAGCAGCTGGGCACTTAATAATCTTTACTGTATTTATCCTCCCAACAGACCTTTGAGGTAGGGAAGTGCTATAATCCCCAGCATTTGCAGTTTGTTCTGGGATTAACATAACAGATTGGGTGTCTGGGAACCATGGATAGAAGCTTGTAGAGAGGAAGGGCTGTATTCCGGTCAAGGCACTACACCGGGATGCAGAAGGTCTTGGTTGAATTCCCAACGCTGCCTTAGAGACTGTGACACCTTGGGTAGCACTTCGTCTCTTTGAGCCTCAGTTCCCCATCTGTAAAACAGAGACGGCAACACTTCCTTCCTCCCACCTACTGCCTGTCTTGTCTATTTGGACTGCAGGCTCTTTGGGGCAGGGACTGCTTCTTACTACATGTGTACAGCACCTAACACAATGGGGCCCTGATCTCAGCTGCGGCCTCCTGGTGCCACCGTGATACGACTCATGATAAGTTCAGGAAAGTGCTTTTTGCTTACTGGAAATGAAATAAACCTTTTAACTACTGGAAATGAACCTGCCAATACTGGTTGAGATGGACTTTTGTTTGTTTGTTTTTCTCTTGGATAGGGTTAGGGTGACCAGATGTCCCGATTTTAGAGGGACAGTCCCGATATTTGGGGCTCTGTCTTATATAGGCGCCTATTACCCCCCCACCCCCCACCCCGTCCCAATTTTTCACATTTGCTATCTGGTCACCATAGATAGGGTCTTTCGGACTAATGTAGGAAGGTGGGAGAGGGCTTAAAAACAGATAACAACAACTATAAAAGGATGTTATTGGGGCCACCTGAGTGGAACTTGGAGAGAAGAGCACAAGTTGCAGGAGGGAAGAGTTTGGAGGGGGCCCCAGGAAGACAGTCTGCATGCACATGGCTGGAATGCTAGCTGTGGTTGCAGCACCTCTGCAAATAATTCCCTTAATAAAGAGCCAGTTTAGTTTTAGAAACACAGAGTCCCTCTCATGTTTTTACCCAGCCCATGACACATGAAACATTGGAGATGGTTAGAAAAGAGGGGAGAAAAGGTGGGTATGAGCCGTGGAGACCCCGCAGGTAGCAGTACACAGACACGCAGTTGGGCCATTCCCATTCCATCCAGCAGAGAGCAGTGGGCAGCTCATTGAAACATTTTTTTTATAAATCCTGGTTTATGGAGATGAAGCCAAGTATAAACTGTTTAAAACAGGTCTGAAACAGTGTCACCTCTAACGTATTCCTGTGGTTTAAAGTAGTGTTCCAAATTACGTATATGTTTTGCTGGAAGCAGGGAAGGGCATCTGTTTTAGGGTATTTCATTTTCTTCATTTTGGGGACAATGTTAAAAAAAAGGATAAATCATCATAAAGGCACCAAAAAGGATAAAGCAAATGTCTGCGGTATATGTGAATTGGAGCTGGTTGGGAATTTTTCAACAAAATGTTTTTCACTGGAAAATGTCGATTTGTTCCAATTGAAACATTTTGTGGCAAAAGGGTCAGATTTCAACCAATTTTTCAACCTGAAAAAAATGTGAAATTGTCAAAATATTTCATTTGGAAATTTTCTAAATGAAAAATTCTGGTTTTCCCTCTAAAACAACTTTTCTTTTCAAAGTTTAAACTAATTATAGTAGAAAAAATGGTCAAAATTGAAACAAAATGTGTTGAAATTAGCCAAGCAAAATAGTTTGACTGACTTGAACTCATTTGAATTCCAAACGTTTTTGAGATTTTGACATTTTATTCCAATTTGGGACAGGAAAATGTTTCAAAATTTTCACAAGATGGGAAAAAAGTTTCCTACCACACCCCACCAATCTAGTATGAATATTTTTGCTTTGGTGTAATGCACCTTTAAATATCTAAACACTCTGCCTGGTACGCAGACACAGCAGCCCTTTTGATCCTAGAGCTGCTCCAGCCTGCTAGATTAGAGGTGCTCACACTATGCTCTCTCTCATGCAGACTTCACTTTAATCCTTTCTTGCTATCATTTTCCTTAATCTGACAATACAAGACTGTTCTTTTAGACCGAAAGGATTTGATTTGCAAGCCACACATGGAAACAGAACACTTTAGTGCACACTGCTACTCCGAACAACACACATACAATGATGGGGGGAGGGGATGGATGTATATTACCCTGAAACAACATTAAATACCCAACCCTTTTCCATTCTCATCAGTAGTAAAACTTCCCTCAATTTTCAGCGAATGCAGCATTGGGCTGCGAAGTTGAATCGGAATCTCAGAGAGGCCACATTATGGGCACGGACTCTGCTTGGATATTCATCCATTGTGCATTTGAGATAATGACAGAAAACCAGCCTACACTATTATTTCCCATCTCATCTATTTTTGTCCCTGCCTTAGTGTCCTGCGTAGTTAAATTGGGTGAGAGGCCATTGTTCAACTCTTCCTAGGGCAGAGACCTAAGGCTATTCTGTTAATAGCATCTGCACCATGTTTACAACGTCCACATCCTATAACACGTTAGGTTTGTTGGCATTAAAAACTCTTTATGGTGCATCAATCTTAATCCAATTCCAAAGGGCAAGACCAGCAACTGCGTCAGAGGGATTAACTCTTATTAAATATAGTGCATTTTAGTAAGCCCCAGGAGAAGGAGCAGTTGGAGAGAGTCACTATTTGCATGCATGGAGGTAACAATACTAAGTTATATCTCCTGCTATCCCAAGTTATGCTACGTTATGAGAAACTCACCTTTCCAAGGTCCCAGTCTGCTGGAAGCTTTTAGATACGATGTCATTGTTCAGCTGGAGTTGTAAACATTGCGGGTCCAATCCTCAGCTGATGTAAATCGGTATAACTCCATGGGCGCTCAAATGAAACTACACCCATTTACATCAACTGAGGCTGGGCCAAAATTTTCATTCACCTTCTGTAATTTTTCAAGATAAGATTTTTAACTTCAAAAGGAAAAAATTACCCCGAATGGCTATTGCATTATTTCACCCAATTTCTTCGCCTCAGTTTCCAAAACTAACCCTTTGTCCCAAATTACTGTTCTTATTTATAATTTAGTCTTCTCTAGTGGTAAATTAGGAATAATTCCTACTTGCTTTAATTACATTCCTTTGCGGCCTGGGTTCTGTCAAATCTTAACAAAGCTTTAAAAAGACACCGGGTGAACTTTTCAAAAACACTTAGGCCTGGTCTACACTTGGGGGGGAATCGATCTAAGTTATGCAACTTCAGCTATGTGAATAACATAGCTGAAGTCGACGTACTTAGATCTACTCACCGCGGTGTCTTCACTGCGGGGAGTCGACAGTTGACGTTCCCCCCTCGACTCCGGTACTCCACCGGAGTGAGAGGAGCAGGCGGAGTCGATGGGAGAGCGCTCGGAGGTCAATTTATCGTGTCTAGACTAGACGTGATAAATCGACCCCCGCGGGATCGATCGCTGCCCGTCGATCCTGCAGGTAATGTAGACAAGCCCTTAGAGATGATTCTACAAAGCCCTCAGCAGTAAGCACCCAGCACAGGTCGATAGACTCAGAATCATGGGCCTCACACCAGTGCACTAAAAATAACTGTGTCGATGCTGCAGCTCGGACCAGAGCTCTGCAGCCTACAGAGGGGGTGGGCTTCAGAGCCTGAGTTCCAGCATGAGCTACAACTTTAAAGCACTGTCTACACAGCTATTTTTAGAGCAGCAGTCTGTTGACCGGCTGTGTAGACATACCCTCCGTGTCTTGGCAGACTATGTCCCATTTTCAAAAGCGACTTGGGGCTGGATTTTTAGGCACTTAGTGGGATTTTCAGAAGCATCTAGGCACCTAACTCCCATTGAAATCAGGCCCCCAAGTGCCTTTGAAAATCCCACTGCATTTTAGGCACCTAAATACCTTTGACAATCTGGCCTTTAGAAGCCTAAGGTCACTGGCACTTTTGAAAATTTGACCCACCATCAACTTGAAACATAATCTGTTTCCAGAAATGAGCTAAAAGATGCTTCAAGTTCTCTACCTGTACCCACGCTTCCCTGCCAACACTTGTGGGTTTAGAATCACATTATCTTATTTTCTTTTATAAAATGTTCTTTTCTCTGTACGAAAGACTCACACAAACATCGGGGAAGATGACGATGGACTCAAGCATGCAAACGCTCATGGGAATAACTGTTAGAAGGCTAGGACCCTAATTGGCCATATGGGTGAAACAGTGAAAGGGTCATACACAAAACATTGACAAATGCACAACGTAAACTGAAAAACATCTACAACATATATTGTTTCCCTAACCTCTTCCACATGGGTGGTGGATTTTCCATCACTTCAAGTCTGGATGTCTTCCTAAAACTAAACTCTAGCTCAACCACAGGTTAGGGGCTCGATGCAGGCATTACTAGGTGAAATTCTCTGACCTGGGTTATACAGCAGGTCAGTCTTAGATTATCAAAATGGTCCCTTCTGGCCTTAAAATCTATGGCTTAGTGGTAGAAATCTTAGGAGACAGGTTATATAAGAGCTAGGTACTATTAACTATTTATTAATTCTTTTTATTATTATTATTACAACAATAGATGTTGAATTTTCAGACAGAAATGTGGATTTTAGGTTCATGTCTTTTTAATCTGAGTTCATCTGAGGGGCTCCAAGCATTTTACAAATGTTAACTAATCCTCACCACACGCACAGATTCCAAGGCCAGAAGGGACCACGGTGACCATCCGGGCTGATCTCCTGCATAACACAGGCCAGAGAACTTCCCCAAGATAATTCCTAGAGCAGATCTTAGAGAAAAACTTCAAATCTTGATTTACAAATCGCCGGTGATGAAGAATCCACCACAACTCTGGGTAAGTTGACCCAATGGTTAATTACCCTCCCTGTCAAAAAGATACACCTTATTTCCAGTCTGAATATGTCTAGCTTCAACTTCCAGCCATTGGATTGTGTTAGACCTTTCTCTGCTAGACTGAAGAGCCCATATCAAATATTTGTTCCCCCATGTAGGTACCCACCCCTTAACCCTCTCTCTGTTAAGCTGAATAGATTGAGCTCCTGGAGTCTATCACTATAAGGCAGGTTTTAATCATTCTTGTGGCTCTTCCCTGAACCCTCTCCAATTTATCAACATCCTTCCTGAACTGTGGCCACCGGAACTGGATGCAGCATTCCAGCAGTGCCAAATACTGAAGTAAAATAATGTCTTCAGTCCTACTCAAGATTCCCCTGTTTATGCGTCCCAGGATTGCATTAGCCATTTTGGCCACAGCGTCACACTGAGAGCTCACGTTCTGCTGATCAGCCACCATGACCCCCAAATCTTTCTCACGGTCACTGCATCCCAGCATAGAGTCTCCCACCCTGTGAGGATGTCCTACATTCTCTGTTCCTAGAAGTATGCTGCAAAGTCTTGCTCCATTCACCCAGAAGTGCAAGCCACTGAGTTACCCCTCTCTACCTCAGCAAGCGAGAGCTTTGCTGCTGCTAATCTGCGTGTCCGCTTCTGGGCACACCAGTCTGTCTGCCTTGCCAGCAAACTCCTCAAGACTCTGCCTGTCCAAACCTTGCCTTGCAAGTAACAATCAGTACACCCCAGTTCCCAAGTTCCCCAAAGACATCTCCCTGCCTTGTCCAGTCCTTCTCACTGAAGTGATTACGTTCACTGCCTCCAAAGAGACAGAGCACACACAAGTCTGTTAGTTTAGCTGAAGACTCATATTCCCCTTTAATACACCGCACTGAGTAATAAAACAAGGGGAAGTTTATTACCAAAGGACAGAGATTTAGATGATACTAAGCAAGGATAACAGAGAAAGGTCTGGTTACAAGCAAAAAAAACCCCAAACAACCCACTCTTTCTAGCGACTAAAATGTAATTTTATCAAGTTACAATCTTTGTGCAAGCAGGTTTCTTCACTTGCATCAAGTTTCAAGCAGCTCTTCTCTTCCAGGACAAGAGGACCCAACTTTCACAGGCCCTTTATGCCCCCTCAGTGATGAATAACTAAAATGTCTCTCTGCTCCCCTGATGTTCCTCAAAGTCCAATGTCTCTGCCTCCCAGCCAGGAAGGCTCCCTGGGGTGCAGATTCTGTCCCCCAATGTGGTTGTTAAATGGTCTTCTCCCCTGCTTGTGTAGCCTGATGGCTTTGTTTACCTTATATGTAAATGTACTTTCATTTTCCTCTGTTTGCAATTAAGCCAGTCAAACAGATGAATACACATTGTTTTGTCTAGGGCAGGCTGGACTTGTGCCCTGCCTCCCAAACACATCTGAAGAAACATATTTCCAGCACATATCTATAACTCTTTGTCCGCAGCCCATACAGACATCACACAATGATTTTCGGGACCAGCATATCACCAGTTTACATAGGATATCATACATGACACCTTTGAGATACGTATAATGACAATAGTGTGTTGGGGCAATGAGTGTGTCAGGCCTGATGTGAGTTATAGTATAGGAGGCCCTCTGCTGGGCTCCCAGGGTCACATATACATTTAGCCATATTAAAAGGTGTATTGTTTGCTTGCATTGCTTAACAAGTGATCCATTTTGCTCTGTATCAGTAACCTCTCCTCTTCGTTATTTAGCAACATTCCAACTTGTGTATCATTTGCAAACTTTATCAGTGATGGTTTTATCTTTTCTTCCAACTCATTACTAAAAATATAAAATTACTGTTAAATGTTACCCCTGGGAGGTAGGTACATATTAGATCTGAGAAACACAGGCGTCGACTTTTGTTTTTCCTGGTGGGTGCTTTGCTCTTTACCCTCCCAGTCATGTGAGCGGCAGGCGGGACCTCAGGGGGACGAGGCCTAGCAGTGGGCGGGGCCTCAGGGCAGAGTGCTGGGCGTGGCCTCAGGGTGTAGTGCAGGCGGCCTGAGGGTGGGGCTTCCGGCGGAGTGTGGTTGGAGCGAGGGCAGGGCTGCGGTCCAGGTGCCAGGGCTCACAAAAGATTAATTCGGCCCTGCAGGTGCTGAGCACCCCCTATTTTTTTTCAGTGGGTGCTTGACCCCTGGAGCACCCTCAGAATTGGTGCCTGTGCTGAGAAAATAATTCAAAGCAAATGTTGTATTCGATCAATTTGGTCTTTCTCCCTTTAAAGAATTTTCTCAAGTTTATTTGTTGTTCAGTACAATTTTTCATGAATCTTGTTTGCTTTGTGTTAGAGTTGGTTGGAACATTTTTGATTAAATGTCTTTTCAGCCATATATGCTGTTTCGTGAAAGCCAAAATGTTTCGTGGAGATGTATCAGTTTTGACAACGTTTTTGACTAGAAGGTTTCTAAGGTTCAGGGGTCTCTGGTCACTTCTGACCAGAGAGGTATTGAAAATCTGACCTTTACAATCCAAAAACCTGACCTTTGCTATCTGAAAATGGATGTTTTGAGACAATTCTGATTCATGAAAATGGTTTTGTTGCCGTTCCAGTGAGGAATGAAAACAAATTTTGAAACCTCAAAGCTGTCGGGAAATTGAATTGTTGTCCTCTGGCCAGCTCTAGTCTGTGGCTTGCTCTTTGATCCATGTTGCTTAATTCTTACTGGCCACATAAATCATATGACTGGTTCTAGCCATCTATCAGTTCTATCGTGTGGTTTCTAGCCATCTTACCTGCCTAGCCATTATCAGATGGTGGTTTTCTGTAAGTGTTACTTAGAGAGTGGTGAAGCTCTCTCAAAATCAGTAATACTCGGACCAAGGCTGAAGAGACGGAAGTGTCTCTTTAATGTGTCTCCTGCGGCTCTTTGCAGCACATGATATTAAAACATTGTGTGATTTAATTATTAATCAATCACAGTTATTAACCAATCAGGATGTTTTTATTACATTATTAACCAATTCAGTTATTAACTTGCACTAAATTATTAACTAATTTACTGTGAGAATTATATATATATATACACACACACACACACACACACTATTTCCCCCTCATACTGTTTAAATATGAATATATAGTACTATAGTAAATGAAACAATGGATTCACACGACTGTGTCTATTTTGGGTAATGTTGATCACTAATTTGGCTCCTGAACCTCTGAGATCTGAGTATCACTGATCTAAGTACTATGTTCATAGATGGTATGATCCAAAGACCACTGGAAAGAGTCCCATTGAGTTCATGGGTTTTGGATCAGGCCTATTAATAAGATACAAAAAACAGGATGCAAACCCAGCCAGGCAAATTCATGTAAAAACTGGAATTAATATGCAAAAATTGTCCCCCAGGATTTGCCCTGGATATTATCATCCCTAGTTTAGGGAAACTGAGGCACAGAGCAGGTAAGTGACTCATCCTTTATCAAACATGGAAGTCAGTCGTAGTTTTGACACTGACTTCAGTTGGAGCTGGACTGGGAACAATATGAGTGTGTTTTAATATTGACTCACTATTTTTATCTGCGGCTTCTGCGTCGTAAATATTAATACACCAGAAAGTTTCAGTACTCTAACCTGTGTTCAGGTATAGTTACTTTTTGCTCTACTGTATGCTCCGGGGCGGGGATGGGAATGTATTGTACCAATTTTAAACGCAACCTAATACTGCCTAAGAAAAGTCAACTTGGCGAGCTTGGGTCTGGAAGCTCCTTTTATCTGTCACCCATTGCGTAGGTACAATATGAAAATAATACCAACCCACCACTAAAACAGTGGTGGACTTGTGGACTTCTAAGAAATCCCTGCCTAGCCAACCATAATGGGAAAGGGGAAAGAGAAAGAGACTTGTAAATATTTTAACCAGATTAGCAACCGCCGTCGAGGTGTTTCTGGGATCAACGTCTAGGAGAAGCACCATAGTCAACTTCTACAATCGAAACGGCAGCAGATGAAAGGGGAACCTGTCATCAACTCTTCCACCTAATTGGTTTAGTATGATCAGCTATGCATGATAACAGCAGTCCGCATTAGTGCCAGGCAGAAGAGTAACGTACAATGGGGAATAAATGCTAACAGATCTTAGCCAGATGGCTGTAACAGATCGTATCTTTGCAACAGATTTCATAGCCCAGGCATTTCTTATGATCTGTTATTTGGATTATGGCACTGCCTAGTAGACCAGTTAGAGATGATTACGCTAGGTACTGCACCCACACACGGCTGCAAGAGCTTAAAACTGGAAATAGACGTGACCGAGAAGAGGTGGGTCTGAAAACACAGGCAGGGAGAAGGGAAAGCGCCTTGCTCGAGGTCACACAGCAGGATAGTGAAAAAGCAAGGAAAAGAAGCCAAGTCTCCCGGCTCCCCATCCAGTGCCCTATCCTCTAGACCACGGATGGGCAAACTTTTTTGGCCCGAGGGCCACATCTGAGTATGGAAATTGTATGGCGGGCTATGAATGCTCAAGAAATTGGGGGTTGGGGTTCAGGAGGGGGTGAAGGCTCCGGCTGGGGGTGCGGGATCTGGGGCCAGAAATGAGGAGTTCAGGGTGCAGGAGGGGGCTCCAGGCTGGGGCAGGGGGCGCGGGGGGTGGGTGAGGGCTCCGGCTGGGGGTGCGGGCTCTGGGGTGGGGCTGGGGATGAGGGTTTTGGGGTGCAGGAGGGTTTGGGGTGCTGAGACCGAGGGGTTCAGAGGGTGGGAGAGAGATCAGGGCTGGGGGCAGGGAGTTGGGGCATGGGAAGGGGTCGGGGTGCAGGCTCCGCGCGGCGCTTACCTCAAGCAGCTCCCGGAAGCAGCGGCATGTCCCCCCTCCAGCTCCTACGCGGAGGCATGGCCTGGCGGTTCTGCGCACTGCCCCATCCGCAGGTGCTGTCCCAGTCAATGGGAGCTGCGGGGGCGGCGCTTGGGGCAGGGACAGCGTGCGGAGCCCCCTGGCTGCCCCTACGTGTAGGAGCCGGAGCGGGGGGATATGCCCCTGCTTCCAGGAGCTACACAGAGCCACGGCATGCGCAGAGTGGGGCAAGCCACCAACCCCACTCCCTGGCTGGAGTGCCAGAACAGGGCAAGCCCCAGACCCCGCTCTCTGGCGGGAGCTCAAGGGCCGGATTAAAATGTTTGAAGGGCCGGATGCAGCCCCTGGGCCATAGTTTGCCCACCCCTGCTCTAGACGATGCTGTTGCTTCCTAGTTGTATGGAATATGCAAGGATAGAAGCTGTGATATGGGTGGCTAGGTGGATATCCCTGGATCTATGAGATACGCTTATGGAGGGGAGATGGAAAGGGACTCAGCTGCCTCCCTTCCCTGCCCCTAGACGTTGAGGAGAGCTCTCTGCTCGTCCGGCAGTACGTGATTGTGAAGGGAGTGGGTGGGATGCAGGGGGGGGGGGAGAAACAGGCCTGACAGACCTCAGCCTGGGTCTGTGTTATGTTTCTGTGCCCCCAACCCTGTGCTGGGGTGAGGACCTGCATTTTAGGTCTGCTGCTGGCTGCAGAAGGAGTGGGGATGCGGTGGGGCGGAGGAGGGGAGTGCCAGAAACCCACAGCCGATGCACGGGATCTGCTGTGTTTGGGAGCTACCACCATGGCCGGTTCCACAAGGGGATCAGTGCCACTCTCCCATCACCCCCGTGAGCTAACGAAGCAGCATGCAGTAGATAACTCCCAGTGTGCAAATGGGGAAAGTGAGGCAGAACAAACAGCAAGCCGACGGCAGAACTGGGAGCAGAATCCAGGTGTCACTCCCGCTCCCCCAAACCACTACACAAGGCTCTATTCAATCCGAAATCAGTTACTCATTTAAATCCTGCTCTTTGAGCGGTCTCAGCCCTGCATCGGTATTATAGCTTGTCCTTAGATACATGAAGAATTAATGTACTGAAGAAAAGAGTTGCCAACTTCGGAAAACCCAACTATCTCCCTATACAAAGGCCTTTCAAAAACGACTTGTGCCGGATTGGCAGCCCAGGGAGAGAGAGATCCTTTATTTATCCACAGAACAAACACAGCATGGGTAGCCAGGAGCGCTTTCCCACTCCTGGCAAGGCGCCTCCGTGCTGAGCTGCAAAGACCACCTCTGAGGATGAGAAGGGAGTTCTGTCTCCCTGCCCAGTTCAGATCTCCGTCCCCTTTCTGGTGCCAGCCTGAGTGCCAACCGCAGGGATGGGCTTTGTGCCGTCTGCTTCCTACCAGCCCTGCGTTGACAAGGCTGGCGTCTCCAAATGAGGGAGGCAATGTTCAACAACGCGCTATGGGTGGAAAGGTCCCTGAAATGGACGTGTGCTGCAAAATACCTTTCCCTGCCCGAGTTCAAAGATACATTTCAGCTGTCTACTTACTGTTCCAGTCTGCTGAAAGCTCACGCTCTCTCTGAGGGCGCCTACGTGCCCCGATGGCATCATGGCCACAAAAAAAAAAAAATCATTAAGGCTCTTGTGGCTGGAACTGAGCTGTCAGGAAGAGGGAGAACTCGACTGAAGGCATTTTGCAATCATGGGATTCCACCCTCCTGCCCCCCCCAGCTCTCCTGCCTTATCAGAGAAAGAGAAATACAACAAAATAAAAATATCTATTTGTCAACGACTTTTGTTTCCTTCCAGCAGGTTCTTCGGCTTCGGCAGCAATGCCGGCACGCTACGTGTTTTTACGATTCTTGCTCGTACTTTTCTATTCTTGTGAGATGGAGCTTAGCATCTGACACTATGCACGCCGTAGGAAATCCTAAACTAGAGAGGCAATGGACCCCGGTGGATAAGGCACTGGATCCAACTCCAGAATATATATGCTTTAGTCCCAGCTCTACTACTGCCCTGCTGGGAGACCTAGGGCAAGCCACTGCCCTTCCCCCTGTGCCTCTGTTTCCTCATCTATAAAATGCAGATAATGACATTGCGCTCACTTGTAAAGCACTTTGAAATCAATGGGTGAACAGTGCTATAAGAGAGCTAGGCATTATTATTAGGTACCCAGGCGGTAGGCTAAATCCTGGGAGGGATAGCTCAGTGGTTTGAGCATTGGTCTGCTAAACCCAGGGTTGTGAGTTCAATCCTTGAGGGGGCCATCTAGGGCAAAACTCTGACTAGGGATTGGTCCTGCCTTGAGCAGGAGGGTGGACTAGATACCTCCTGAGGTCCCTTCCAAACCCTGATATTCTATGATTCATTATTGGGTTTCCTCCTTATGGATGCTGGACCTCCCACATTTCATTTTCTCCCATGTGCAGCACTGTCCTGGCTGCACATTTCAGTTAGTCCAAGATAACAACACCGTATGGATTTTGGAGCATTTTCCAGTGTCGTGCTTTAAACAGAAAACTCATTTAAACTTTAACTAAGCAGCCCTCGTGGTCCACTATAATAATGCCTACCTAGCTCTTCTATAGCCTGCTAATATCTATAGATATCGATAATATTTTACATTCCTATAACGCCTTGTAACCAAAGATCTCAGAGTGAAAAACTGAACTAGGTAGGTTAATATCATCCTCCCCAGTTTACAGCTGGGTACACTGAGGCCAGGCACTTTTGCGGACACTTCTCCAATTTGTGGTGGAGCTGAGACCAGCACTCCGCTCTCCTTCACCCCAGTCCCGAGCTTTAACCATCAGACAATAGTTCATCGCTTCTCAAAATGAACATTTCCTCCTGGGTTCTAAAAGTATTTCACCGCTTCCCCAGCTTTCTGCATACACAGGCACAGACTCTTTGTCCCTCCACAGGCCTGATCCTGAGAGCTGTTGAGCACCCTCTGTTCCCATTAAGTTAGGGAGCCAGCAAAGCAGTGTGGCCTAGTGGACGAAGCACCAGCTTGGGACTCAGGAGACCTGGGTGCTAGTCTCCATTCTGCCACTGGGTGACCTGGGGCAAATCACACCCTGTGCCTCAGTTTCCCCAGCTGTAAAATGGGGGATAATGATACTCACCTCCTTTGTAAAGTGTTTTGAAATCTCTGGATGATAAGAGCTAAGTATTGTTATTATTATTATTCATTTCAACTGGACTTACAGGTATCCTGCAAAGGGAAGATTGGAACCAAAGGCCTCAACCGTGGGAACTGCAGGGAGGCCGGTATCCATTTAATCTCCAGTGTCACAAGGAAAACTGGTTTAAATTACTCTGAGTAATGAAATTACACTGCAAGAAACACACTGCATCAGTGAGCCTCAGACCCAGGGCTTGCAGGACTCGTGCTACGGGGCTAAAAATAGCAGTGCAGACTTTGCTGCTTAGGCTGGAGCCTGGGCTCTGAGACCCACCCGGTCGCCTGGTATGAGCGCCTTGGCTCCAGCCCCAGAGGGAACATGTACACTGCTAGCCCTGCAGCGTGAACCCCACGAGCCTGAGTCAGTTGATTCTGGTTCTGAGACTCTGTGCCGCGGGGGTTATTTTGCTGTGCCGACGTACCCTATGATACGTTGCTATTAATCGCATCCCCTTAATCAAATAGTTTCACTGATAACTATGCTGGAGTGAGGCTACCATTTGAGTAGCGGTCCCAATATCGCCAACACCAAATATTAAAAACATCATGACTCAGGCCCCCCAGAATCATGAGACTGGCTTAAAAGCCATGAGATTTTTTCAAATATACATTCTGCGTTCTGTTTGCTTCCTGGTTTCTAAATCTTCAGGCCGGGTCACATTTTTAGTCTTTGCTTTACAACCATGAAGGCTAGAAATGAAAGCAGAGATTCTCACATAATCACATGACTCCAGGAGCTGGGACTTTAAGAACAACCCCAAATATTGCAAGGGTTGGCAAGAATGCACTCCTTTTGTGGCTTATTAGCCAATGAACAGGCCAGATCAATTATCGGCATCCCTGGATCCGATCCCCTCCTCAACCGTCGGTGGAGTTCAGATTCAAATCCAAATCTCGCTCCGTAATTCACAGCTCTCACACACTTCCAATTTGTGAAAACAAGGGGGATGCCTTCAGCCCACCAGATGCTTTTTTTGGAATAAGCTTTTGCCAACGCATTTTTTTTTTTAAATCAAGCCCTTAAAACAGAGCTCCCAGTGCAAATTTCCTGGTGCTTGTTCGACCTCATTAACACAAATTCAAATGAAAGTGCTTTTCCCATTGTCCTGCTCCCGTGGAAGAATGCTAAAAAGGTTACAAAGTATCAATGGCTTGCTGAAGGAAGGGAGATAGTATCCCAGGCTGTTCCACACGATATGGTGAGAACTCCTTTTACCGCCAAGGGGGGCGCAGAGAATTTGTAAACCCCAACAAATGGTTCTTTTCAGCCGTTCACGTCCTGCAGACATTTATCCAAGATGAAGACTGAAAACGTGGAGCTTGATTTTCAAGGGGCGTCGGACAATCACAGCTCCTGCTGAAGTCAAGGGGAGCTAGAGGTGCCCTCCGCGCCTTTGAACATCAGTCCATTGTCTTTTAAAAGGACCAGCCCACCTGATTTTGTGGGCCAACAAATAGTTGTTCCTGCAATTATACTGAAAGCACAATCCATGGAACGTAGACATGTGACAGCATAAGTTGCGGTCTCATTCAGGTAATTAGACATCTAAGTGCCATGAATTGCACCAGCAAAAGTGAAGGATGCTTCTCAAAATCCAGTGCTCTGTCACAAGACCTTTGGAAGTCAACACCACCACCACCCAAGAAGCTACGGCTGATTATAATCTACTTGTAGAGAAACTGGGCAGGCTTGGTGCCTCCCCCTTGCTAAAATCTGCTATGGCCTGGATCCACTCCAATATCATCAGAGAGCTTTTCAGGCCTAAGGGTGAACACTGCAGGGCCAGATCAGTATGGTTCTGTAGAATGATACCACCGCTCATTGCAAGAAAAAAGCATCGCCACCGTCTCCTAGGAAGGAAAAGCTACTGTTTGCTATTCAAATCAGGAGTCACCTCTGGCCACAGGTCAATGAGGAAGGGAAACTTTTAGTATAAAAGGATATGGACTTTGGAGATTTTCATTTACAAATAGTGTTTACCAGGTTCACACACACACCCCAATGATGGGTGAACTACAAAGGGTTCCATTCAGTTTGGATAAGCGGAGGAAGGCTGGGGCCTATCTGGAGTTTAGCCAAAGATTATACACATCTCTTTAGTCTAGAACAAAGCTTTCCTGCAAGATTTCCACTGCATCCTGGTGTCCGTACTAAATATCATTCCTTGTTAAAAACATTGATCAGCTGCCTCTGGATGGATGTCTAAGCCCGTGTAATACACCAATGCAAAATATTCAACTCAAATTTATGAATGAGGCCAAAATATACACGCCACTAAAGCTCAAGGGTGTGCAACACGAGGGAAAAGGGTTGCCCCACAGCCAGCCCAATGGACAAAAGGCATTTGTTCCCAGCTGATGCAAATAGTGATGAGAAGATGGTAAACAGAACGTCAAAGGTTCACTTGTGAGCTGGCTTTGTGCTAAAGCTGGTCACTTTTTTTTTTTTTTTGACCGAGTGGTTTTCCATTGGAAAAATGTACTTTTCTCAAATTGAAACATTTCACAGGACCACCTCCATTATGACAACGTTTTCCATGGGAAAGCATCCAAACAAATTGTTTCAACCTTCTCCTTCCCATTTTGTTGAGGTCAAACCGTTTTCTCTCGTTTCATTTTGCTTGGACTTTTATATTGTATCAACATATTGGTTTTAATGTTCCATTTTCTATCTTTCGTTTAATATCCAACACGTGTGTTTGATTGAATATTTTCTATTCGATGCTCACATTTTGATACGAGCAAAATAAAACAATTCTACGTGATCAAAACAGAATTTCCGTTGCAAAATTTCGACTTTTCATTCCCATCCGGAACAAAACAAACTTTGAAATATCAGAACGTCCCAGGGTATGGAAATGGTGTTTTCTGACAAAATCTACACGGTGCAGCAGAGCAAAGTGGCAGAAGAATCACCCTCACTTTTCTGTGTAGGCTCCCTTCATGAGGAGAACAATTTGAGACGCCACTATTTCCCCATCCTGGCAGTGCAGCTGAGCTGGAGTGAAGCGGGAAGCGAGCTATGCCAGGAAAAGTGCTGGTACAGGTTCCTTCTCCCTTGGAACAAAGGAGAAGCAGGGACTGAATTATGCCACTGAGTTATAATTCCATCCCAGCTCTGCCCTTGGGGCACCTGGCAATCTATCCTGAGTAATCTGAGCACTAAGAGAACAAAAAAGGCCCCCCAAACTCAAGTCGATACAGCTAAATCCAGGGAAGAAGAGAGCATGGTCCACTGGGTATTTGCCTTATTATAATGTATTATATGGACTATGGTGATGGGCACCCTGTACATTGGTTAGACAGACCGACGCTGTCAAAATAAACAGGACCCGCATTGTACTCTAAAGGCATCCAGTGATTCATCCACTGTCATGGTATTTCCACTCCCGGTCGAACAAGCAGCACAAAAATTTAAACCACCAGACAAAAAAGTAGCCGAACTTTTCCCCCCTGCAAACCAAAGCTGGGATACGGTTCAAGTTTGGGGTAGAGATTTGGGTTGAGTATTTGTAAGCTGGTTTACCCGTCCCTAGCTCTCACACCTCCCCCCGTCCCCCCCAAACCATTAATACAGAACTATCTTTTAATGCAATCAAAAGCTACTTCCAATGAAAGAGGCTTCAATAGCCTATTATCGGCATTGTGTTTGTTTTTCGATATTGACGGTGTGTGTAATATAATCCTTGTTTATGATCATTGATTTTCCCTGGACTGCCTCGCTGGGGATAATATGCACACTTTTTACACTCTTTTTAAAGATCAAATGGCATTTAGGCCTGGCGATTTGAATCTGACTTGGCCAGAGCATTTAATACAATAAGAGTGAGCTTAAGGGAAAGCAGTTAAACCCTTGATATTTTTCTTATTGCATAGCCTGAAAAACCTTGAATTGAGAGGGAAGTTTGCATCTATTTTCTCGTCGTCTATTTTAAAGGCTGTCAGAGTTGGTTAGTCTCTCTCAAAATTAGTCCTTTGGATCATCTTCTTACTAAAAACAAAATCTGAGCTTTTTTTTTTAAAGCGATAGCGGATTAGGGCAAGAAGCTTTGTTTAGCTAAAGCGAGGGATTAGAGGAGATTTGCCCCCATAAAGTTGTGGTTTGATGGTGCTTTTATCCCTGGATGTTGCTAAAGCTGTGTTGCTTCAGGATTAGGCGCGTACAAAGAGTCTCCTTGTGCTGTTTCACAGCCCAGAGAAGGAAGGGGGGAGAGGCCGAGACGGGGGTACGCAGGCAAGAGAATTGGGATTCCTTGGTCACACAAATCCAAAGTTTAAATCCACTGACACAAACGTTGCCGGACACGTCGTGAATGCAAGATTTCCAGGACTTCCAGTGGGAATGCTGGATGGCAGAGCTGAAGGGGGTTGATTTCAAGGTGGCAAGAACCACCATTTCCCCGACTCCCTTTCCTCCCTAAAAGACTGGCTTGGAGCAAAGAGAGTAAAGAAACCGCAAGACCACGGCATGGTTCGGGCATTGCTGCTGCAGAACAACGCAGCAGGCTGGGGAGCCACCTAAGACCCTGTGCCATCTAATCATGTCAATTGAAACGTTATAGGTGTTGGCTGATGAAATGGAAGGGGCAGTGTCACTGAGAACCAGACAGGGCAAATTCTAATAGAGGGAGACAAGAATGGTTGATTAACAGACATAGCAGTCAAAGACACTAATTCTCCTCTGTCTTGCATCTTGGGGAGTCACTTAGACCTGTGTGAGATGGGCGTGAGACATCTCCTAGCTGACTCGGTAACACTTCCATACCCTCTTTGCAGAGGTGTAAATGATTCCATAAAGTACAAGGCAGGAAAGATCTCGGACCTAGGTATCTAAGGCCCCAATCCGGCAAAGACGGATATGCATGCTTCACTTTGCACATGTGAGTAGCTCCACGGAAGTCAATGGGTGAAATCCCGGTTCTGTTGCAGTCCCTGGCAAAACTCCCACTGACTTCACTGAAGCCAGGATTCCACCCAAGGGGTCTACTCACCTGGGTAAAGTTAAGCATGTGAAGAAGTCTTTGTAGGATCAGGGCCTAAGCTCTGAGCACAGTTTTGCAGACAGCCTAGGAGATCAGAGACACGTCTCATTTCTCCCTCCAAAGGCTCCAGGGCATAAGTACGTTTTCCTCTGTGCTTTGGTTTTTTGAAAGGTGTCACTACCGGGGAAGTCACTTTTCTCTAAAAGTCACTGTGAACAGTCAGCTGTGATGACTTTAAAGTGCTACCCACCCATAAGTGCAAAGTATTACTGAGGCTGAACAGAACCCAGGAGCGCCTGGAATCCAACCCTGGGAGAACTCTCCAATGAAGAGAGTTTGAAAAGACTGGAATTGTTTCCACGTCCATAGACACATAGATCTAAAAGCCAAGAGGAACTATTGTGATCACCTACTCTGGCCTCCTGTACAATGCAGCCCAGAGAATTTCACCCAGTAGAAAAAAAAAAAAAAAAAAAAAGACATGATAAAAAAGTCTACAAAATAATGAATGGTCTAGAGAAGGTAGATAAGAAACTTCTCTTACCCTCACTTCATAACCCAAGAGCAAAGGGACATTCAATAAATGGAAAGGTGGCCAGTTAAACTGATAGCAGGAAATACTTTTTCACAAAACACAACATTAGCTTGTGGAACCCATTGCTCCAGGACTTGCCCTCAGGCACCACAGGCACCAGTTCCCGGCCAATGGGAGTGCGGAGCCGGTGCTCAGGGCGGGGCAGCACGCAGAGCCCTGTGGCCCCATCCCTCCCCCCCCCCCGCCTAGGAGCCAGACCTGCTGGCCGCTTCCAGGGTGCAGCGCGGTGCCAGGACAGGTAGGGACTAGCCTGCCTTAGCTCCGCAGCACCGCCAAACGGACTTTTAACGGCCTGGTCGGCGATGCTGACTGGAGCCGCCAAGGTCCCTTTTCTACTGGGTGTTCCAGTCGAAACCCGATACCTGGTCACCCT
The DNA here is from genome assembly GCA_003942145.1 of Platysternon megacephalum. Taxonomy (NCBI): domain Eukaryota; kingdom Metazoa; phylum Chordata; order Testudines; family Platysternidae; genus Platysternon; species Platysternon megacephalum. The sequence goes on from QXTE01000216.1 coordinate 185,199, forward strand.
AACTGCAGGGCTCCTTGCACTTTCCTCTGAAGCAACTGGTGCTAGCCCATGTCCGAGACACGATCCTGGACAGAATGGATCCACGGTCTAACTCAATTCCCACAATCCTATGCCTAAATTGCTAGACCACGTGGCCTTGAGAAGAAGCAGAAATGGCTCTTCCTCTCCAGCAGCTTTTCAAAATTCTCCCACGGGGGAGTCCCTGTGTGAAAAAGTTCTTGCCCAGACTTCACTGCAGAGAAACTACAGGTCCCAGCATGCAATGCTCCATCCAGGGAGGTGGAGCCTAGGATGATGGGATCTGGGCACACTCTGAGTTGCTCCCCTTGCAGATCAGTCTTTGAAAAACCCATTCCCTTTCTTCTCCCCTGTACACTGCCCAGGTTTCAGATTAGCCTCTCCTTATTTCATCATAGTCAGGGCATCACCTCTTCCTCCCAGGTAGCTGTAGCATCTGTCAGAATATTAACTACATTCCCAGTGGGACTCGGGACACAAAACAAACTGAGCAACATTACTGCCTTCTTACAGGTGGGACAAAGTCCTTCCATATTTGGGGTGATGTTCTCCAAATAATTTTTTTTTTAATTCTCCAGCTGGGAAAGACGCACATTCCATTTATGAGCCATCAAGAAAAAAAAATCTTTTTGTGATCAAGGGTTTTGTGAAACAGGGATTTCCAGGCAAATGTCAAGTGTGTGTTTGGGGGGGGGGGGGGG